>JABUQX010032027.1:17500-22500 GCA_015478945.1 Trachelipus rathkii
TATTATATATATATATATATATATATATATATATATATATATATATATAATTATGGGGGGAGTTAGTGTCAGGACCCACCACGGCTCAACCAAAAGCGGCCACACTGGGTGAACAAATCACACCATGGCGGGTCCTGGAGCATACATATTTCAAACGTCAAAGGAAGATTTGAATAGAGAAATGAATATTCAGTCAATTAAAATAAACAAAAACTAAACAAAAGTACAACCTTGCATTATAAAGTCCTAGTATTACGTAACAAAATCAAATATTATGAATAATATTCACTTCTTGTAAAACAAGAAAAATAGAGTTACTACTAAAGTGGAAAGATTCAGATAAGATATGGGATAATCCTTTTGGAAGGTGTTAGGATCGTGAAGTAGGAAAATGACGGCGGCGAATAGAGTCCAACTGGGAACAATCAATGAAGATATATGGCGAACAGATTGCGGGGTATGACTACGACAAAATTTGCAAATGGGAAGGGGGTTCCGTAAACATATAGTCACTGTGAGTGATATTTTGGTGGTGGCCAATTAAGAGGCTGCAAGTATCAAACGCTCGTGTAAGCGCTATCGTCGGTGGGAGAAAGACCACTCCCCCCGATATCGGCTTTATATTTCTAAGTTTCACCCCTCGCTGATCACTCGTCCAGCACTCTTGCCAATAAGACCGGAAACCTTGTCGGAGAGCAGGATAATAATCAGTTGATGGGAGGCGACCTTGTCGAATGGCATCCGGGAGGTACCTAGAACAACTCCGAAAGAGGAGGTGGACTTTTTTGGCCTCTCCTGTCAGCGCCCTTTCATTGCCAGTTACCCTACATGAGAGGGGGTCGCAACATAAATATTGTTTCTTCGGGAATGGAGCAGCCGAAGAAATTGTTGTACAGCGAATACCATTGTGTTTTTAGAATAAGGGGTTTTAAGCGCTTGGAGGGCGCTGAGCGAATCTGAATAAATGACATAAGAGTGGTCTGGTTAAGGATTAGAATTCGAGAAAGCGCACATCAAATTATAGGCATTATTTTGCTGTGCAAAATTGAAACATAAGGGGGGACTGTATGGAAATGGTCTCTTCAGGAGAGACATCAGATGCGCCAACACTTTCCCGGGTTTTAGGCCGTCAGTAAATACTGGATAAACCATCACATGAATTGTTTTCTGCGGAATGAGACAGGAATGATGCCTTTAAACATAGGCAGCAGAATGGGCTAGATTTGGAGAGAAAGGTCAGAGCCAAGCAAATGGTGGGAGCGGGGAAACCAAGGTGTGTATTCTTCATCGTATGAGAAAGGCAGCACCTTTTGTAAAGGAATGTAAGGAAATTAAGGATGTTATGAACCGTGTTCGCAAATGCAGTACAATTAGGATCTGAGGCAACCTCCTGCAGAATCGGTGTCAGGGCAGACGGTATTGGGGTTTGAAAACGAAGATAACTTGTACACATGATGTATTCTCTTCAGAAGGAGAGAGTGCATCACATGGTTTCAACTTCCCAGCTTACCGGGGGACGATCGAAGGCTCTAGTGAGCTACGGATCGCCTCGTTTTTTGTATGGATCCAACAGATCAAGAGGTAGGGGAGGCCTGACCATATACTACACAGCCATAGTTAAGCTTCAATCGAACTAGGGCGATATATAGACGAAAAGGGACTTGCGATCAGCGCCCCAAAATTTTGAGGCGAGATTGACGTAATACGTCAAGCGCGCGATGACAAGTTGTTTTCAAGTGTTTTATGTGGGGCATATGTTAAGTGGTCATCTATGAATGAGTCCTAGAAATTTGACCTGTAAAGTAACAGGAATGGGTGAACCGTATAAGGTTAGGTTCGCTGGAAGGAAGGTGGCAAGTTCTTCGATTCCGTTTTTTTCTTAAAAAGCACTTGAGGTTTTGGTGGGATTAAAACAAACGGAAGCCATGGGAAGTTTACCATTTGTGAAATAGTTCTTAATAGCTAGTTTGGAAGTTTCCGTTCGAGAAAAGGCAGCTTGGCACCGGCTATGTATAACACAAGGTCAACATAGAGAGAGAAATTGACAGTCGCTGGGATAGAAGTAACGATTCATTAAATCCGAAGAGCAAATATAGTATCGACTACTTAGGACACTACCCTCGGAACGCTTCATCCAGAGTAAAGTGGCTGACAGAATAGAGAGCCACCGAACCTGTAGATTCTGTTTGACAAGAAGGGCATTTGATGAAAAGAAGGGAGTTGTCCCGGGCAACCAACCGAATGAGTTTAAGGAGAAATCCCAGTTCTCCACGTTGAGTCGTAAAGCTTTTTCAAAAGGTCAAAAAAGACACCCCAAGAACCATCCCCAACCAGTTGAGAAGCTTTCCGATGTCATGGTCTAGTTTCCACCAAGGGTCCGCCAGTCAACAATTTTTGCGGAAACCAGATTGGAAGTTTGAGAAAGCTTGACGGCTTTCCAGAACAGGGAGTAAGCGGCCAGAAACCATTTTCTCTATTAATTTACAGCAATGACAGGTCAGCGAAATTAGTCTTTGGTTGTCCACCAGCTTCGGTTCTTTTACAGGTTTGGGAATAGGCAACTACAAAAGCTGTAGTCCAAATAGAGGAAAAGAAGATTCGATCCAGATTCTGTTTTATAGATCCAGCAAACAATGATGATGTCGAGGGATATATTATATATATAATATATATATATATATATATAATATATATATATATATATATATATATATATATATATATATATATATATATATTATATATATAATATATATATATATATATATATATATTATATATAACAGAGGTGGGCATCGTTACTCAAAAAAAAGTAGTTCCGTTATCGTTACTCCGTTTACTCGGAAAAAGTAGTTGCGTTATCGTTTATTCCGTTTCTTTGAAAGAAAAAGTAACGAAGTGCCGTTATCTTCTTCCGATTACTCCGTTTACTTTACACCTTTTCAATATTATTTTCTACAGAAATTGTATTATGTAATGTAATTTTAAATTTTTCAAATGCGTAAATATTTAACAACATACCCTCATTAAGACCCTAGCGCACTCAAAACTTCGTCCCCTTTGCATCCACCACACGATATAATTACACCAGCACCTTCTGCCATTCACAACTTTCCTACTACACTCCTCATTCATCCGTTCCCTTTTCATACAACATGCATACCAAATATTTAAACCCAGACACTTGTTCCAGCTGCTCACCACTAGCATAACTTCACACTGAGGACTGTCCTCACTCACAACCATAACCTTACTCTTATCTACGTTTTACCTTTCAACATCTCCCTTTTCACACCTGCAAAATCTCCTACCAATCCTCTCACACTCTCTCAGATTCGCCACAGCAAAACCAAAATCAATCCGTATCTAATAGGTTAGGGCCATCCTCCACTCTCTTTCAATTCTCCATCATCCTAACCCGAGATGTGGAGTCGGAGTCGGAATCGGAATCGGAGTCGGAGTCGGAGTCGGAGTCGGAGTCGCAGAGTCGGGGAGTGGTAATTTTTGAAGAAAGTGGAGTCCAGTAGTCGAAGTCGGTGTCGAGTCGATAGTAATTTTGAAGAAGGTGAGTCGGAGTAGGAAAATTTTGAAACGACTCCACAACTCTGATTCTAACACCATCCCCTGCATCCCACCTCTAATTCTTTTATAACCCACATGCCATATACAAATTGAACAACCAAGAAGACATAGCACATCCTCTGCCCTCCTCCGCTCCTTAATATTAACAATTACTTTCCACACTCCATATATTCCCTTACCCAACGCTTTACTATCGTCATAATTATACTTTTTGATTCCATTCAGAAGCTTACCACCCACACCATATATCACTAACACACCTGCCATAGAGCTTCCGTATTAATCCTTTCATACGCCTGTTGCAAATATAAAACCTAAATACAATTTTATTCTTCTCCTCCCCTTTTCTCAATCATTTGTTTCAAATGTAAAGATTTGATCCACACATCCTCTCCATTCCAAAGCCACCTTGTTCTTCACAAATCAGGTCCTTCAGTCATCGACGATTCTTTCGAACAGAATTAAGTATATATCTCCTACTAACACCTAATAAACTAATTTCCTATAATTCCTACAGTTAACCTTATCTCATTTACCCTTATATATAAGGGTAACTATTACTGCCTCCTCCTCCAATCCTCCGGAACTATGTTCTCCATAAACTTTTGTTACGCAACTTCCAAATCCAAACAATCACCATCTCGCCTCCGTACTTGATCATTTCACCAGTAATTTCATCTAACCTGCAGATTTTTTATCATTCTTGTCAACTCTCGAGTCGCTCTACACATTTCTCCTCCTTTGCTAATGACCTCAATGCCCAAAAATACCCATCCTTGCAACCCAAATCCAAAACCCCTACACACATTCACTAATCAACCTCTTTCATTAATATGAATAATGCTATGCAGACTATTATTCGAGTGTTCTCCACCACACTCTAGTACATCGAAAAAATTCACTCAATCAGTTACGAAGCACCACCATATTCATATATTTCCTATCCAAATCCTTACTTCCTTTATATACTATATATAATAATAATAAATAACTATATCTAAAAAATATATAATAAATATATATAATATTATATACTATATATACTAACTCAACTCACCTCGACAACCCAACCACCAACAAATCCACAAAGCTCAGCCATATATATATATATATATCTAGTATAATTAATATAATAATATAAAAATATATATATAATATACAAGTCATATAAATATAATATATATATATATATATAATATAATATAACTAATAATATATAGATATATTATATTATATAATATATATATATATAATATATAATATATATATATATATTATATATATATATATTATATATATATAATAATATAATATATATATATATATATATATATATATATATACATATCTATATATATATATATATATATTATATATATATATATAGATATATATATATATATATTATATTAATAATA
>JABUQX010032028.1:0-7500 GCA_015478945.1 Trachelipus rathkii
CAAGGCTTATTGCGGAAGCGATTATTGCCCGCTGATAACTGTGTTATGAAAATTAAAAGAAACTTTAATTCTGTGGCACAGTCGAACGGGTCTATCAATGGCACTGAGGGTGATGGAGTCGAACAGACTGCTATTAAAATTTCCCTGAAGTGTCCAATCACATTTAAAAGAATAATTTTACCCGCTAGAGGGCATGACTGCAAACACATTCAATGTTTTGATTTGGAATCCTATTTACAAATGAACTGTGAAAGAGGGTCTTGGAGATGTCCAGTATGCAAGTAAGTTTGCGAAGTTTACAATTTTAATTTTTATATGGACCCAAATATCCCATAAAATAAAACCAGCTATTTGAAATTAAATTTCATTGGTAGAATAATCAAGTTAATTGAAATATATTATGAATTTGGCTTGCAGTAAGTGTTATCACTTATTTATGTGTTGTTAATTAGTACCGAATATGTAGAAGAAATTATAAAGAAAAAGTAATTCCTATATAGCTTAGCTATATAGCTTAGTTTTAAATTCAAAATGATAATACAGATAAATACCTTACCTGCGCGATAATAGAAGGTATAAGGTTGCTCTATGGATATTAAAGCTCCTTTAGCCTAATCCATAATTATGCAATGTACAATTTTCCGTCTCAAGATTTACACATGAGTTATATTACTTTATTGTATATATATTACTTATTGTTAATTTTTTTCAATTATCTTTTTATTTTTTTCATCCATTCTAAGATATTTCTTTTTTTTCAACTTTATCTTTAATATATTCAACTTATAACACGGAGAATCATATTAAACCGAATTTCTATATATTCCTTCGAACGTTCTCTCATTTGCGGTTCAAAATATTTGATTTTGGGACTTGTTCCAGTTATTTTCATGCCTCGTTGGCTGCTGAACATTTTTCATCACAGGGTTTCAAAATCTTTACTCCTGCCTTCGGTCATGCATTCTTATTTTTGGAACTTCGCGATCTTGTATCCTATATGGCTGAATTTTTCCCCTTTTCTTCCTTTTCTCATCTGTTGATTTCCCAGTGATCAGGCGTGAGATCCTATTCGAGTCAGCCGTCCCATACCACTAGAAAATAAGACCTCTTAACCGGATAAAGTATCAAGAGACATTAATTCGGTACTGCGTATTTCTCATTCCCACATTCTATCTCCAGTATTAGCACCTCTCTGTGCGTCCATTATTTAAACATTTATGGTGCCACCTCTGGATTGGTGTTTTGCTTGAACCGGAAATGAAAAACACACCTCTATTCTCAAGGGAATATACTCCGATACAGAAAACTTCAAATAATTGGTTGACCTCATTTTTTTACATGTTTATACATAAACTTAAAAATAAATGCATATGTCTTATCAATGTCGCTCCGAGAGGAATCCCAGTCCGTGACCTGAAAGTCGACATTGAAAATACCTTGCTGGCTTAATCCCTGCGAGCTAATACAACGGACAATCTGTACATTTCCCCCTTAATAGTTGCTTGGTACTGGTAGGTCACAAGATATTAGTTCCATAAGTATTTAGGTGACGTTCCATCTCACTATTCGTTCATCTTCCCCTCTCTTTGTGTCACCTGATCTATTCAATGAACTCTGTTTTAGTTTCAAATGTATGATGTCGGTGTATGTGTTCTAGGGAAAACTTTTCGCGAATATAGCTTTCTTTGGCGTATTTTTGTTCGTTTAGACGTTTCTGAGCGCGGTGCCTTTTTGCTTTCCCAGTAGAAATTATTATGGACACAAGCGTTCTTCTGCCACCTCTCTCTCCTTTACACCGTACATTCCCGTGGCCGAACGAGAACTCGAACCCAACTGAGAGGGAATCCTGTTCTGTAGGGCGAAGCCAAAAAGCTTGACCTTAAGCCATTTCCACTAGCAAACGATAAAACTCTATATAATATATAATATATATACTAGTAGTAATTATTCACCTAAAATAAGGCAATACTTTAAAAGACGTAATATAGCTTACAATATACTATTATGCTAGCCTTATATATATATATTATATATATACACAAGTATTAAGTTATCCGGCCTACTCATATACTTAGTATATATCATATACTCTATATATATATTATATTATAATAATTCTATACTAACTAATTATAGTGCAGTATATATATACTATATTATAAAATTTGACTATATATATATATAAAGGGTCATTCCAAGTATCATCAACATGACATTTTCCTTGACCCCTTTCGATTTGTCATGTGATAAACATGGGCCACAGACTAACAGATCTGTTTTGAGAAATGATTATGACTGGCGCTTTATTCAGCTGGTCATCTGAGCTCATAACGGCTTCGAATAATTATCATTTGAATAACTTGGTGGTCAAAATGTTTGCAAATTATGAGAGAGTAGTCCTTACGGTCAAACCACAACCAGTCTATCTGGTCTTCTATTGGTTACTTAAAGCATCGTGTTTAAAAGACCCATTTAATAAGATCTTGAAAAGCGTGCAACAAGCATTCTACTGATTTAAGATTTGATTTTACTTTTTGACCTCTGGACGAGTCGGCGTCAACATAATTTAAAAATTTGGACTTTTGGTTATGGTTAATTGGCCTGACCTTGAAAAAAAAATCACTAATGTATTCGATTTTTTTTTCAAACGTTGCTCAATTTTGTTTTATATTATGTATATTTCAGTTTTTTTAAATTGAGGATTAATTTTGGAGTTTTGGCTTGGATATATTTATTATTCAATTTAAGAATATATATTATGAAGCAATTTAATAAGGGTACCCAAATATCACATTTTCACTTTTGCAATTTTTATCTCATTTAATGTATACATTTCTTCTTTCCATTTCCTCTCTCTCTCATATAATGATATGATTATAATTATTCCTGATGTATATAGATATATATAATATATATATTATAAATATATATATATATATATAATCATTTATATCTTTTAGAAAAATGTTATATATATTATATATATTAATATATTATATATCTTATAATACATAATATTATAAATATTTACCGGTATATGATTATAGATTATATACTATTAAAAATTAATAGGTGTTATATTAATTATAATATAATACTAATTATATATATAAAATTATTATTTATAATAATGATATTTATAATAGTTTTAAATATAAGATGTATATAGATTATGGCATTAAAGGTGCAAATGCACAGTAATTTAATTGACGTCACAAAAGTACGATAAGAAAGGTTTTTTGTACTAGCAAAGATTAGGGATAGAGATAATAAATCATAATTAAAGGTTTTTCCTTCTTATGGCTTTTATGAATCCCTTTAACCACTTATATATAATGATACCTTATATTATTAATACGTTATTAATATATTATATTATTAATTAAGTATTTATATAAAGATATAGTATGTAGGAATTTATATATGAGTATACATTAAATTATATATATATTTATATATATTGATTCTTAATTATAATATATACTATTTATATTTCAATTAATATACCCACCAATATAATAAAGTTCATGATATATAGGGAAAACCTTTAAATATATAGAATTAATATATCCTATAATTTATAGTCTTGTAGTAATAATATATTAAGAACCCTTACATGGTTTTTAAAAATCCTGATTTTCATATTTTTTTTTTTTTTATTTAAAATTTTTAAATTTTATATTCACTTTTGGAAATAAAGCTAGTGAGAGAGTTTATGTAGTGTCTATTACAATTTCACCTAGTAAAACGTTTTTTGAATATAACCGACACTTTCTAAATTCTTTGGGTGTTTGTAAATGACCATAGTCTTACGCTTATCTCTATTTTGTGCTATATAAAGAGGACTATCCTGAGTTGTACTGTGAACTATAGGATAATTTTCATTGTAACACTGTAAGCCTGTAAGATATTATAGTTATAAATATATAATATAACTATATATATTAAGTTATATTTTTAGATACTGAGTAATATATATATATATATGATTATATATATATATAATAAGTAAGTAATATTATATATATTAAATATATAATAATTTTTTTTATTTTTTTTTTTTTCAGGTATCAGAAAATAGTGGAGCAGAATTTATAACAAATTAAAATCAGTGGGGATAAAATTTGTCTTTGACGTTTCAAATTCTTTTAATGGTACATTTAAAAAAAAGATAATAGAAAAATCTTGGTCGGATAAAAATAAAAATCCGTCAAGTTTGATAAATATCCTAATTTTAATTTTTGAGGATATTACCACAATTATGTAGTAACTGTCGCCAAAAAGTTAACAAAGCGAATCCAAAGTGAAAAGGGTTCTTCATCAAGTCAATCATTGCATTCCTCTCCTGAAGTGAAGGGAGTCGTGGCGATCACACACCAATAAACATGAAGTTTTTGATGTATGATTTGAATGACGATCTCTTGAAAGGAAAACTATGAATGTTAAGAATTTTAAAGCGTAAATATAATAAATCATTTGGTCTTCTTGCTTGAGATAATGAGACAAGACGCAATTAAATACATCTAAACGTGAATTCGTGCAAACACCAGTTATGACCAATAAAAGGTATTGTAAAAAAAATAGTAACAACAGAATTTTGTAACGCCACCTTGGAGACAACTTGAACTAGCCACTGGGCAACCAATTACAGACAGTGACATGATAATACAGAAAAGAAATCATTACCCAGTTAAAAGAAAAGTTCAATGAGGTATCTACAAGCAGCTGAAGTGTGAAAATGGCTTGCTATCTTAACTATCTTGCTCAAGAACGCTGGCCATCTAGAACTAAAGAAATAATCAAAGAAGTCGTTTAATTGCCTCCAATTTTCATGGCATAGGCAACTAAAAAGGAATATTGCCAAAAAGAGAAAAGGAGTTTACTCAACACGGACAACTGTAAATTATTAGATATATAGATCATTCTATAGCTATGGTTATGTCACACTATGTCCATGTAAGTACTTCTATTATTTTCAGCCAGATGTGTCCAGAGAAATGCTAGGAATGAAAGATTGTGTGTCTGCGGTGATATATAAACGGTGGATAACAGTAGAATAATAATCAATATATCTATGTATGAATCCTGTCAACTAAAGGAACATTATCTAGTCTTCAATAGGAGCACCCAGATATTCAAAATCGTGGATCAAAATGTGGTCAGGAACTTCGTCCAAAAGATGTATAGTTTGTTGGTACAGTGTTCTATGAGTGGGTATCATGTTTGCCGAGTCGGAACGTAAAAATAAAAATATTAAATTGTTAAAAATAAGTGTTAGTGGATCACCATGAAACCTGGCTGGTTGTCGTTAAATATATGAGCGAGGTTATATATATATTATATAATATACATATTATGTACATCCTATATGATATTATAATAATATTTCTATAATATATATATACTTGGATATATTGATTATATATTATATATATTTTATATATTATGCTTTAATTGTACTAAAAGTTTTACAATAAAAGACTAGCTTCTTTCTGCAGAGTCTCCATCATATATAACCCTTACAAGTTTATCGATAAATAAGAATCACTCGTAATTTTAAAAAAAAAGGTGAAAAAATGTCTCATCTCCCTTAAAATTAACTGTATATATTTCTAAAAGCCAAACCAAACCAAACATTTAATTCATTATAAAAAAATTACATTGTCTAAATATGATTACAATAATTGAGCGGCAAAGTGTTGAAATAAATCGGTGAAATGATAGTTTTTCCTTTTTCAAAGAGTCTAGCGGTGCACCGAGGAAGGTTCCAAATATTTTTTATTGACCTCCTCAAGAGGTTACTAAATATCATCTAAAATATAAGTTTTGTTACAGCTATCAAATCTATTGAGAATGGTCTTTACACGAATGGCTCTAAGTGGCCAATAGAAGCCAAGATATAGCTATTTTGCACCTAGGACTACTCTCTCAAAATTGAAAATTTTTCACAAAGTTTCAAAGGGGATATTCTCTTTACCGTATGAGCTAGAGACCTGTCAATAAAACCACCATACATATTTTCTCCAGCACACCATCTTCCATTTACCTATTACCATCTTTCAAAAAGAATGCAGGAGTATGTTGGTCCTTAAAATAGCCTGTTTTTTATATTTTATGTTTAACTCTGGTGGATGTAAAGTGCGGTTTGATCCCGTACTTTACTACCGTTTTATAGTTACAATAAAAAATGTATCAACTGATCAGTTGAACCATGCACTACAACCACTGAAATTCTCTATGAGAGCCCATAGTCGATTAGGAATTGAAATATGATTAGAGGAAAAAAGTTTTATAATGGTTTGAAATCGATTTTTTGATTTTTTGGAAATTTTCAAAATTTCACAATTTTTGGACCAATTTTGGTTGAATTTTTTGGGGGGGTTCCCCATGGTTAGCTGTATTAAGAAATCTACAATTAATTGAACCATACCGTAATTAATTTATGTATAGTCCATCCTTGACCTCTGTTAAAAAATGATATATATATATAATGGTATGCATGTATCTAAAATAATATGTTATATAATTTAATACAGTTTACTATATATTATATATATTTTTTTTTTGGTTTATTTTGTTTTATTATTTTTATTAATCATCCACTGAATTAGTTGTTGATTCTCAAATAAAAATGCATTATTGTTATATAGCAGAGCAAAGAACACAGTCTTGCTCCTATAGAATTTATAAAGGGTTCTGGCACTCTAGCCAATCCTAAATTTTATTACTCGTCATTTTTCTGCCAACATGATTTTTAACAGAGTCAGCATGACTCGCTTGTACCGCTGAGGATGATTTGTATGTAAACAAAGAAGAGTGTGAAATGGGATCAAAGATAAATTTTTTGAGTCGCTTCACTAAAAAAAAAAAAAAATTTTTATTGTATTATTATTATTGTTATCGTTGATGAGGCTGAAGAACGAATTAATAAATTCGATGCAACTATTAAATTCTGACTAATTGTTTTCAACGAGTTCGCATCCATAAATCATCAACTAATCCAATGGCTCATAAATATTAAAAAATAATAAAACAAAAAAAAAAATATATTACTTCATAAATATATTAAAATAACATTTATATATGAAGTTATTCATACATTATATAATAGTGATATTTTAAACATGGGAGGGGGACCAAAATTAAATTTTAAGAATTTTAGATCTTGTTATGAATCACTGTTAGCTACCTCTATTACCAAAATTAATATTTCACATGATTTATTTTCTTCTGTTTATATCTGTCCGGAATTAAAGCCAGAGCCATAGGATTTAATTGACCAATCAGGTTCTTTTGAATTATTTAATTTTTAAATTTGATAAATATTTCTTGGATTTTTTTTCCCTACCGAGTACTGATAATCTATTCCAAAAGATCACACAACATTTGAATCTTACTCCATCACTGTCAGCATTAAAAAACGGTGTCACTAATGTTGATGATTTTATCAGCCATTATCTTTGCCTTATTAAAATATTTAATCTATAGAAATATCTCTTA
>JABUQX010032028.1:12500-15000 GCA_015478945.1 Trachelipus rathkii
TCCATATCTGACGTCAGATTTGCTCTATCACATCCCATTTCTATACAATCGGCAAACCCCATTTTCATGAATTTTACCCGAAATTAACACTTTCACTGATGATTGCAAGTTGTTGCGAGTCAGTGACTGCTTTAGTGATAAAAGATGGTGTTGTATTTGGACAATAGTGTGTTTATTAATATCATTTTATGTACATTTCACAATTTATTACATTATTACATATTACAATCATTTTATGTACATATCACAATTTATGTAATATTTTTCATTTGCAGGTTGTGATCTAACAATGGCTACAACATCCGAAAGAAGGAGATGCCGTAATGACACAGATATCTTCTGCTACATCTGTGGGAGCTTCACTTTGCAGGATCAAAGGCGCAACATTAATACCTTTGTCAAGAGGGTGTATCTTGCCTACTTTAAAGTAGGACTGGGAGACCAAGACAAATATTGGGCTCCTCACAAAGTGTGCAAAACGTGTGTTGAAACTTTGCGATCATGGTCTAAAGGAAAGAATGCTAAGCTGAGATTTGGTGTGCCAATGGTTTGGAGAGAACCAACAAACCATTTGGATGACTGCTACTTCTGCCTTGTCAATGTAAAAGGTTTCAATAAGACAAACAAACACCACTTACAATACCCAAATATCCCATCTGCCAGACCACCAGTTGAACACTGTGAGGAAATACCTGTGCCTGTGTTTACTGAGCTACCAGAGATTGATGTTCAAATCCTTCTACACCTCTCTTCTGACAAGTGATGAGTGATAGTGTTCCTAACCAAATATACCCAATCTGTTGCAGATTCTGATACAATTGCTATGTTTAGTCAACCTGAATTGAACGATCTGGTAAGAGACTTGTATTTGTCAAAGCAGTCTGCTGAATTGTTGGCTTCCAGGTTGAAAGAGAAAGGAATACTCATACCTGGAACTAGTGTCTCCTTTTATCGTAACAGAGAAGCAGCACTGCGAAAGTACTTCCATTTAGATGGTCAACTTGTTTATTGAAATGATGTTGAAGGGATTCTTCTCAATATGGGACTGCTCACATATGATTCAAGTGAATGGAGACTTTTTATTGACAGTAGTAAAAAATTTTAAATGTGTGTTACTGCAGAACAGAATATATATATGGTTCAATCCCAATAGAAAACTCTGTACAAATAAGAGTATGCCAACATCAAGAAAATTCAGGATAGATTGCAATATCATCTTCATGGATGGTTAATTTGTGTGGATATGAAACTGATTAATTTTCTGCTAGGGCAGCAGGGAGGTTACGCCAAATACCCTTGTTTCTTGTGCTACTGGGACAGTAGGGCTACATTAGAACACTGGGTGACAAAGACCTGACTACCAAGAATCAGTTTGACGCCTGGTGACAAGAACATCAAGAATGAGCCTCTGGTTGATAGGAATAAAATTGTATTTCCCCCACTGCACATAAAACTTGGGTTAATGAAGCAATTCGTCAAAGCTCTTGATCACACTGGAGACTGCTTCAGCTATATTGTTTTCAATCTTTCCAAGTCTCAGTGCCGAGAAGAAAAAGGCAGGAGCTGCTCTTGAGTTTCCGAGCGCTTGGTTGAAGAATGAATATCAAAGTTCACTACTTACATAGTTACTTGGACGACTTTCCAGAGAACTTGGATCACGTGAGCGAAGAGCAAGGTGAACGTTTTCATCAAGACATTAAAGTTATGGAAGAACGCTATCAAGGCCGATGGGACACCAACATGATGGCAGATTACTGCTGGTCCTTGATGAGAGACATTCCACAAGCTGTACATCGGAGATCGTCAAAGAAGAGGTCGTTTATGCAAATGTAACATCACTATTGTCAATTTACATTTTTGTACATATTTTCCTTAATTTCACATGTCAATTCTAAAATGGTAATAAGCATTCACTCACATTTATATGCATTCACTATCACAACTTTGTGCTACGGATCATTAAATGTATTTTTCATTATTATGGTATATTGTATCTTACCTTATTCTTATCTGTAAGTCTGTTCAGATATTCAAAAAATGATCATAAATTTGCTGTTTATTTGAAACTGTAATATGTGATATCTCAAAAACCTGATGTGATAGACAAAAACCAATGACAGATTTGGAATCAGCACCCCAGAATTACCTTAAAACTGTTGGAAAATCTTATGCCAGAAAAAAATGCTGTTGACCAGTGTTAATCAAGAGAAATTGTTATTATTATTATTGCTTACATATTATTATTATTTATTATTACACATATACATGTTTAATAAAAACATTAATACAATGTTATTGTTAATAGTTATGACAATTATGTTAATTATTATTATTATTATTATTATTATTATTATTATTATTATTATTATTTATTATTATTATTATTATTATTATTATTATTATTATTATTATTATTATTATTATTATTATTATTATTATTATTATTATTATTATTATTATTATTATTATTATTATATAGAAATTAGAAACAAAACCAAGA
>JABUQX010032028.1:32500-40000 GCA_015478945.1 Trachelipus rathkii
AAAAAACGAATATCGCCTCCAGGCATATCACGCTGCGAGACGACACAAAGGCGAATCCATCCGGATGTTTGCCCTGCGCCTTGAACGTTTGGCCAGGAGAGCATACAAAGGACTGGATATGCGGGAACATGAATCCCTGCGTACCGCTTTTATTTGCAGTCTTCCTCCTTACATAGAGCAAAATGTGAGAATATACATTAAAATGAAAGACGCAGATGGTGATCGACGTATCAAATGGGAGAAACTGGTTTCCTACGCTGATTCTCTCGAAACGGACAATACAGAGTTTCCAAATTCAATTGCCCAATCTCCTTATAATAAAGAAGTGGTCGAAACCAAGAAATCCACAAAACATCATGATGAGCTGAATGAGTCAACAGATTCAGTCATCCAGATCGACACAGTTTATCCCAACTGGACTGAGTCCCTACAAAAGAAAGACAAGCACAGTCCAGCTAACCATAAGAGGGAATTTCATCCTCCCCCTTCAAAACCTAAAAATGGTAGTTCCGATAGAAAGCCATCCGGTGGTGCTTCCTACCGTGGTGACTATAATGGAGCTCGACAAAAGACTTACTATAATAATAGTAACAATAGTAATCGAAATATCCAACTTCCCATTGTTGATCGCAGGACTTTACTATGCGACTACTGTGAGAAGGTTGGTCATATAATGCAGGATTGCTACAAATACTTAGGTATTTGTAGTTATTGCAAGAAAAAAGGGCATCAAAGACCTGAATGCCGTTCCTATAAATCCACTAAATCCTATCCTAAGAATATCCCAAGAGTTAAATGTCCTTTCTGTCAAGGACCTCATCCCGGAATTAAATGCTCTCATCGGCGTACTTCCCCGGGACCTGGAGTCAATGTTCAGGAAACAAAGTCTTCTACAACCCCGAGAGAGTACATTAACAGTGCAATAAAGAAGGTATCTCCTAAAGATTCATCTCCTAATACTGAACAAACCACCCTTTCTAAGGATGGTCAACGTCCTCTTCCCCCTCGGCAGTTTTTGGATCCTTGTGTGTACTGTCAACAGTCACATTATGAGGGTCGATGTAAAGGTGTTGAGGAGAACCAACCTACTAAACCGTTAAACTATTGGCCTCCCCGGAAGTGAGTCCTCCGGTGGAGAAAGGCCCCGTGGTTGAGTCTGACTCACTCACAGACACCAAGTGTTTACCAGTTACCCCATTGGGAGAATCCTTATCCCCAAAGCTTCCTGATATCTCACAACAAACGCTGGAGAAACAATGTCAGACGATACAAGTGAAGATGACTCCGGACCCACTAATTGTCACTGTCGCCTTTAAGCCTCTTAGTTCTGGTTTTTGTGGATGTATGGTGGACCGTGGAACCAGCATTAGCTTAATCAGTTCAGATATAGTGGAAAATGATATGGAGGGAGCAGTATTGAAACCCTCGAAAGTTATCGGAGTGGATAACATAAGGGGACTGGTAGGGGATCATGTGATCCCTGTAAAGTATTATTGCGAAACCCCATTATACTTTTTCGATAATTTTGTCAAAACCTGTTATTCTTTTGATCATCCCTGGAGAAGTGATGCCTGCTCCTATGGTATTGGGTGCTTTGGCCTTGAAGGAGAATAATTTAATGCTTGACTTAGTGTCTAGGGAACTTCTACATCGAACGAGTGACAACATGGTTCCGATAGCTAAAGATCTTAGCCATCATATTCCCTTCTACAAATGTATAAACTTTCATTCTATCACCCTGCCTCCTTTTTCATGTTGGATAGCAGATGTGAAAAGTTCCCCAACAGTCCCTTTAACCCTGGTCGGATTCCAGGGTAATGTGGAGAATGAGTTAATCCCAGTACCCAGAGTACTTGATCTCACTTCTTCGAAACAAATCAAATATATTAGAAAAAACACTGTTGTGGGCCAGGTTTTCTCTCTTAGTGAAGAAGATTGTCCTCCAGATCCTCCAGTAAAAATGTGTATGATTAATACAAATCCCCTTGAATTTCCGCGGAGGACGACAGAAATCTGGACTCCGGATAAGTTGAAAGAATCCTTCCAGTTCGCGGATATACCCATCAGTGCCCAACAGAAGCAAAGTCTTATTAATGTTTTGTTAAAACACCAGGCAGCTCTCAGCTTTGGTGATCACGATGTGGGGGTGGCCACTAACATCACCCACTCCATTGAAGTAGAAAGCACTCGTCCAGTCAGGCTACCCGTTCGCAGGTTCCAGGGCCCTTTGGCCCAGGAAATCGAACAACAATGTCGTGAGTTGCTGGAGCAGAACATCATCCGTCCAAGTAAGTCCCCTTATTCTGCCCCAGTGGTTCCTGTACGTAAACCTGACGGTAAATTGAGACTTTGCATTGACTATAGGAAGTTAAATAACATCACAAAAACGGATTCCTTCCCCTTACCCAACTTAATCGACATGATTTATAACATGTACGGTAATTTCTACTTTTCTACCATTGACTTAGTCCGTGGCTACTATCAGGTCGCAATGGAGCCTGATAGTGTCGAGAAAACGGCTTTCTCCACCCCGTTCGCGCAGTACGAATACCTCAAAATGCCTTTTGGGGTGAAAAACGGCCCAGCCACCTTCCAGCGTGGCATGATGATCGCACTGACTGGGTTGCCATGGTCCAAGGTAATGGTGTACCTTGATGATATCATCATTCTCAGCACAACGGTCGATGATCATCTGGTTACTTTGGATCGAGTTTTGACAGCTTTGGAGAACAACGGTTATAAGTTGAAACCAAGCAAAACTACGCTTTGCCGAACGGAAGTGGAGTTCCTAGGACAAAATTTCCAATAAAGGAATCCTGCCTCTTTTAAAGAATATAAAGGGGGCCTTAGAATTTCCCATCCCGACCACCGTGAAGCATTTACGTCAATTTCTCGGAATGGTCAATTTCTACAGACGTCATATACCCAACTGTTCCCAAATCAGCAAGCCGTTGTCTTGCCAGACAGGTGGAAAGAGTATCAAATGGACTCCCGAGTGTCAGCAAGCTTTTGAGGAGCTAAAAGCTGCCTTAGTAAATCCAAAATTGTTGGGTTTCCCTAACTATAGTCCGGGAGTATCTCCGTTAGAATTACATGTAGACGCCTCCGAGATCGGCGGCGCTTGTCTATCCCAAGTACAAGAAAATGAACGTAGACCCATAGCGTTCATATCCATGACTTTCAATGGAGCTCAGAAAAACTATGGGGTCATTGACAAAGAGCTCACAGCATTACGATGGGCTGTAAAGTCGTTGAAACCTTTCCTTCGCGGAGTACGGTTTGTTATCTACACCGACCACATGCCCCTCATCTACCTTCAAAATATGAGCTTAATTGATGGGCGATTGGCTCGTACGATGGAGGAACTATACGAGTTTGACTTCGAGGTAAGATACATCTCGGGATCTAAAAATATAGTCGCCGATGCTCTTTCTCGATCCCCGATCTCGGACGATGGAGATCCCCTCCCTGAAAATTCTTCCCTCGAGTTCATTCCTGATGGGTACTTTCAAATCGAGATTGCAGGAGGAGGCGACTCGCTGTATAAGTGTTTTTCTCTTTTCTTATATGGTTCAATTGACCGCCATTTGGAGTTTCGAGAAGCGCTTGTACAAGAACTACAAAGACACCCAATGAAGTATCAACAACAGGGTAGACAGAATTCGAAACGATTAAGACTTTTACAACTTCCGGGCCAGTTACCCATCCCGGAGGTCATCACTGCTTTTACGGAGGTTTATAAAACTCCTGTTCATGTTTATTATACTAATAGTGATAAACCCTTAATCTATGGGGAAAAGCATGCAAAGGAACCATGTTATTTAAGATGCCTTGCTGGTATTCACTACAATTATCTTTTACCCACTACGGTTGGTGAGTGCTCTCCAGAAAAGCCTGATATGGATTCCAAATAAACCTTTTGGTTATTTTACCCCTAACCCTTGCTTTCTTATCTTATTTTCTTCTTTTCTCTGTTGTTCTATCCCTCCATCTGAAAATAACACAACTTTGAAAAGTAAAGAAATAATTAGTTAAAAAATTCCCTTTGTTTGAAAAAATTGAAAAAATTATAAAATATGATAAAAACTATATTCAAATTTATTTGGTGCTTCTTATTTAAAATACTAAAATGGTAATAGCCCTAAATATTTTGAAAGATAAACAGTTATCTTGCTGTGCTTATATATTTATGAATGTGCATTAAAAAGGATTGTGTTTGCATTTGTGGTTGCATAAAGTATTTTACTAAACTTAATGTGTTTTCACTTAAATCTAGCATGAGCAAGCACAAATATAGCATGAATTGCATGTGCAAATGAGAATAGGTTAAAACCTATGGTTAATGCAAACAAATGCTTTTAATATGATTTAAATTATTTTGGTGTTATTACATTAAAATTAAAGTTATCATTTATTTCTTAGGTGTAACAATTTATTAAGTTTTTATTTTTATTATTTATTATTATTTTATTATTTATTTTATTTCTATGCTTATGTATTTTTATGTGTTTTTGCTAATCGTTTTTTTTTCGCCTAGCAAACGTGTGTAAAAAGACCTAGTCCTGTTGTCACGTCAGTTGTAAAGAAATTCCCTATAAATTTATAATTTGTATTCTTATATAAAAATAATTTTCGGAATTTTGGAAATTTGACCCGTACAATGCCGTTTATGTTAGTTGTTGGAGCTTCGGCTGCGGCCATCTTTAGAAGTGAGAAAAAATTTCTCAGACAAAAATATGGCTTGTTTGTACGAATTGACTTCAACCCTGGTAGACACATGTCAGCATGTCCAAATCGAGTCCAAGAACTAATGACTGCTGATGTAAAATATTTGATTATTTGGTCATTGACAACAATGGCGTGGCGTCGCAAGGAACTGACGAATGAAAGTCACAAAGAAAAATCAATTACGCTATTCGAACCAATAGATGATTTCAGCATTGAGAATGTCCCCACTATAATGGAAAATATAACCCAGGTTGCAAAGAAAATCAATCCTTTGGTTAAAGTTTATCTTGTTATTCCCCCCATACAGGATCTTTACGCCTTTAATCGTAAACGTCTTTCCAAAGATTGGGGAGACACCTTCGCAGAATATTGCTTAAATCACCCAACTTTGTCTCCAGAAAAAATACGAGATCATGCAGTAGTTAGTGTTCAACGTTTTGAAGAATTGATCAATAACCAATATATGTGGACTGACAAGAACCTCATAATTGGTAATGATGTGCTTGATTTTCATCACAAAAGTGATAGACGTAATACTGATGGTGTTTCAACCCCTCATCAGGATTATATGAATAAGAAGACTTCTATTATGAATTCTCCCCTTTTACCAGACGGTCTCCATCCAAATAAGATGTTTTTAGAAGCCTTCATGGAAAAAAATCGCCAGTCTTTTATAGTTGTCACTACTCACCGTAGTCCTTATGAAATCTCATCAAGGATCACGCCAAATAGAACACCTCGTCCACTTATGTCGATATGCAATTTGGACCCTACTGATAGGATACTTGCTGCTTGTATCCAACCCTCAACTTCCCACAGTCTTCCTTCAGAGGATATCCATCCTGGTGGAAATGGCGAATCAACGTCCCAAGAAAATGAAGATAGGGAAAACCTCCGTAATCATCCCTTATCTCTTGCTAATTATATGTTGCCTAGGTTTAGTTATCAACATCAACAGCATGTGACTAACCTTACAGTTAACATACCAAATGAAGCTACCCCTTCACTTCCCCGTAATGTAGTTATGCAAGAAACT
Organism: Trachelipus rathkii; assembly: GCA_015478945.1. Classification (NCBI taxonomy): domain Eukaryota; kingdom Metazoa; phylum Arthropoda; class Malacostraca; order Isopoda; family Trachelipodidae; genus Trachelipus; species Trachelipus rathkii. Next base: position 38,265 of record JABUQX010032028.1, read on the forward strand.
ACTACTCCTACTTTGTCACAACTTCCCAGGAGTACTACTGTGGTAAATCCACAAAGTAATGTCACTCCACTTGACCCAGCGAGTATTGTGATCCTGCGCACCAGCCTTTGCTGGGCAATGAATCGCTTACAATGGGATAATCTCACCGAAGAGCAACAAGCAAATATAGCCAGACAATGGAAGACTGAAATTGATCAAGAAATAGCTACGAGAAAAAATCTCTCGTCTATTTCTCATTAAATAAAAAACTTGTTTCGTTCATGATAATTAATTTATCACAGTTTTTAACAAAAGTATTTTTGTTTTATTTATGAAAGAAGATTTCTTTTGATTGTTTTGGAAAATGCAAAGAAAGTTTTTGTTAAATGAAAAAGGAAATGAAAAGAAGATTTATTTTATTACCTACCAGCTGTATAACTTCTCTGTCTGAGAGAAATAAGCTCCACCATTTCTACTAGAACAAATGTTGGAATAAAATGTGGTGGGGGCTTCAAACTCAGTGGGAAGGAGTGTAAAGGAGTTGGTTGAGCCATCCCCTTTTTCATCATTGAATTGAAGTGAAGTTTTTGTTTAGTATCAAATACTAAAACTAACCAATGAAAACTGTTGGTTTTCTTTAAATATAGCAGTATTTTGACTAAGAAGAAGGAATCTGCTGTATAGATGATGTTAATTATTTCATATTTATTTTATCCTGTAATTATTTCAAACCTTGACCTTTATATAAATAATTACGATGTTTCTTAATCTTTTTAGTTATTTGTTTCTTATATATAATTTGGCTAAAAATATCAACTATCCTAAATGTAAGTAACAGGATAGATAGTTCATACATTCGATGTCGAATAAACACGCCTCACTTTTGATGGTTACTCCCTCATTCTACTAATTCTGAGGAACTGTCCCCCATTCCATTCTTAGCATGTTATATAGAATTTCCATTTTCTAACCTGGCAAGTTAGTAACTTGTCATTAATTATAACCACCCCAAAACCTTTATTAATGTTAAGAACAATGAAAATGGTATGATAAAAATGTTCTAAAAGCTAGAAGTATCTAATTACAATGAAGAATGCTCAATAATCTAAATACGATTCATTAACAGTAATTGACTGAAAGCATGATGAAATTACAATTGATATGAAATGAAAACAAAGAAAGAATAGAATATTAATTCATTTAACTTTGTTAGGTTTTAGGTTTTGGTTTGATTATCTACTTTTTATTTCTGGATCTAAAATCCGAACTCAGAAAACTCGGATTATCAACTTTTAGGTTTTGGGTTTATATTCCGAACTCAGAAAACTCGGATTATCTACTCAGCTTTAATTACTTGAACTATATCTCACCTATGATTATAGTGTCTCGACTGATGCTATATAGAAAAGAAGTTTCAGTTAAGTGAACATAGCAATCTGCGATTAACATCATTAACAAAGATTTTAAATGATAGTTAATCTTCTAGTGTTCCTAAAACTACTTTACTAAAACTATTATTAATATAAAGCACATAAAAGAAACATAGTAAACTAAATCACATAAGAAGTTCCAACTAGCTAACAATATCCCCTTAATTGTAATTAACAAATTTGTCAAGTTCTTATTTAAAAGTAAAATTTGTAAAATAAATTTGTATAAAATTAGTAATAGATCATTAAATGAAAGTTGTGTAATTTTCTGATTCCTCCCCGTCGGATTGCCAAAAAAGTAATCCGGTCTTAATATTTTCCTTCCGA
>JABUQX010032028.1:45000-52729 GCA_015478945.1 Trachelipus rathkii
AATAATAATAATAATAATAATAATAATAATAATAATAATAATAATACACACACAATAATAATAATAATAATAATAATAATAATACACACACACACACACTAATAATAAAAATAATAATAATAATAATAGTAAATGTTTATCATATGTGAAATTACTCTATACTTAAAGTTGAAAATGATTTGAGTAGTAACAAGTACATTCCGGAGCACGGTGTGCCGCCGCAGAACCCGATTTTTACCTGCCCCTTGACCTTTTTTGGCCTTGACCTTTTTTGAGCCCAAATTTTTAACTGACCTTGACCTTTTTGGGCTTTGACCTTTTGGCCTTGACCTTTAGGCCTAGACCTTTTTAGGCCTAGACCTTTTTCGGCCAACCCTTTTGTATTCCAGGGTGCAATTTTGGCAACCCTAATTTTTGGCAACCCTAATTTTTTGGCAACCCTATTTCTTTAAGTAACCCTTCGGAAGAAGGGAATTGCGCCAAACGGTTGCGGAGCAACCGTTGTACGTGTCCCACCCTAATTTTTTTCGACCAACCCTTTGGTCTTCCATGGGTCAATTTTGGCCCACCCTAATTTTTGGCCGACCATAATTTTTTGGCAACCCTAATTTTTTCGACCAACCCTTTGGTCTTCCATGGGTCAATTTTGGCCCACCTTACCTTTTTGGCCCCACGGTATTTTTGGCAACCCTAATTTTTTGGTCAACCCTTTGGTCGGGGGCAATTTTGAGAACCCAAATTTTTGAATAAAAGAATTTTTTCTATTACCCTCTCTTTCACACACACACACACACACACACACACACACACACACACACACACACACACACACACACACACACACACACACACACACACACACGTGGCTACGTATATATATATATATATATATATATCACACATATATATCAGCAGCAATATATATATATATATATATATATATATATATATATATATATATATATATATATATATATATATATATCACAGATTTACTTACACACACACACAGATTTACTTACACTCACACACAGATTTACTTACACACACAGATTTACTTACACACACAGATTTACTTACACACAAAAGATTTACTTACACTACACACAGATTTACTTACACTCACACACAGATTTACTTACACTCACACACAGATTTACTTACACACACACACAAATACACACGCGGTCACACCCACCCACCCACACACACACACACACACACACACACACACACACACACACACACACACACACACACACACACACACACACACACACACACACACACACACTTACACTTATACATACATTCACTATGACACTTACACTCACCCATAGATACTTACACTTACATTTACACTTATACACACGTACAAACACACTGCCAACCCTTTGGTCTTCCATGGGTCAATTTTGGCCAACCCTTTGGTCTTCCATGGGACAATTTTGAGAACCCAAATTTTTCGGTCAACCCTTTTGTATTCCAGGGTACAATTTTGACATTGTATCTTTTTCGACCTTGTAGCTTTTTTGATGACTCAGATTTATTGATGGTTCAACTTTGATGGTTCCCAATCACCGTAAGGAGTATCTAGTAGTGTTCTATTAGTGTTCTATGAGTATTAGATGAGTGCCAGGTGAGTGCCAAGTGAGTGCCAATGAGTGCCAATGAGTGCAATGAGTGCCATAGTGCCAAGTGAGTGCCACATAGTGCCAACTGAGTGCCACATAGTGCCAACTGAGTGCCACTTTTTTCAAGCCTTTTCTAGCCTCCCCTGAGCCCCGAATAGCCCTAATATGGGTGTCTACCCCTAGGTTATAAGGTATGAGGAATCGATTGGTGTATATTACAAGCTGCTAGGATGCTTCCTACTATGAGTTAGTCTTTTTCTAACACTTATAGCCTATATATATATATATATATATATATATATATATATATATATATATATATATATATATATATATATATATATATATATATATATATATATATATATATATATATTACTTACACACAGACACACACACGCACAACCGCTAGGCTACTTATACACACATACACCCACCCTTAGACACTTACACTCGCCCCTACACCTACACACACACACATAGACACTTACACTATGGCACTTATACACACTATGTCACTTATACACACATACACTATGACACTTATACGCACATTCACTATGACACTTATACACACTATGACACTTATAAGCACTTACACTCTCCATAGACACTTACACTCACACTCACCATAGACACTTACACTTACATACATACACACTATGACACTTATAAGCACTTACACTAGCCATAGACACTTACACTGGCCCATATACACTTACACTTACACTCACACAGATACACAGATATACACACACACTCTCGATATTTTGATGCCTCATCTTTGATGGCTCAACTTTGTTGGCTCAACTTTGATGGTTCAATTTTGTTGGCTCAACTTTGATGACTCAACTTTGTTGGTTCAACTTTGAAGGTTCATCTTTTTGATGACTCATCTTTGATGACGTCATCTTTGATACCACCTATATTGATGATTCATCTTTGATGGCTCATCTCTACCCTACATCTAAGAACAGGATTTAACATTAATGTCTACCCCTAGATCATAAGCTGAACACCAGGACGCAGCATGATCCCTACGCGTGATGGCCCACGACCCCGCACCCGCAGGTGCGACCAGCCGCGTCCAAGCCCGCAACAAGGCGTGGGCAGGCCCGCAGGGCGCAATATTCCTGCGAGCGAATGAAAACATATATACTATGAGTCACCATTTTTTATTTCATACTTAAACATTTTTATTAAAAACATTTTCGCGAACCTAAAACTGTAACTCATTATAGACCTATTATTATTATTTAACACATATATTTATTAACATTATTTTTTCTTTTATATTTCTTAATACTTTTTTAATTTATAATTTCTTAAAAATTGTATGTAAGAAGAAAAGCCAGGAGTGTTTGATATATAATCATTTTATTTTACTACAATTGTAACGAAATTTTACTAAAAACATATACATTACATACCTTAAAGCAGTAAATCAGTAAATCAATAGAGGTGTTACATAGCAACAAGGGGTTAGTATGCTTTTGTTTTACTGCTTTACTGCTTTAACTCATGTTTTACTGCTTTAACTCATATGTTTTACTGCTTTAACTCATATTTATTAACATTACATACCTTAAAGCAGTAAATCAGTAAATCAATAGAGGTGTTACCTAGCAACAAAGGGCTTAGTATGCTTTTGTTTTACTGCTTTACTGCTTTAACTCATGTTTTACTGCTTTAACTCATATATTTATTAACATTACATACCTTAAAGCAGTAAATCAGTAAATCAATAGAGGTGTTACCTAGCAACAAAGGGATTAGTATGCTTTTGTTTTACTGCTTTACTGCTTTAACTCATGTTTTACTGCTTTAACTCATGTTTTACTGCTTTAACTCATATGTTTTACTGCTTTAACTCGTGTTTTACTGCTTTAACTCATATGTTTTACTGCTTTAACTCATATATTTATTAACATTACATACCTTAAAGCAGTAAATCAGTAAATCAATAGAGATGTTACATAGTAACAAAGGGATTACTATGCTTTTGTTTTACTGCTTTACTGCTTTAACTCATGTTTTACTGCTTTAACTTATATGTTTTACTGCTTTAACTCATATATTTATTAACATTACTGTTTAACTTTCTGCTTTACTGTTTTTAACTCATATATTTATTAACATTATGTTTTAATACTTTTTATTTTTATTATTATTTTATTATTTTTATTATTATTATTTTTATTATTTTATTTTTATTTTTATTATTTTTATTATTATTTTTATTTTTATTTTTATTATTATTATTTTTATTATTATTTTTATTTTTATTATTATACTTAGTGTTATTTACTTCATGCCTATTGTTATTATTATTTAACACACACACACACACACACACACACACACACCCACACACACACACACACACACACACACACACATCACACACACACACTTGGCTGGTTGAGGCGTATCGACAGACACAACTGCCCTGTTTCATATCAAAGCCTAGGCTGAACATACTTATTAAACATTTATGTTTTGGTTTAACACGTACATTTATATTACTTATTCAATTATAACTAAAATTATTAAATCAATACAGTCTTTGGAACAAAAGAATTTATTATGAACTATTAATACTTTTTGTTTATAATTTCGTTTTTAAATACTTTTTACTATACTTTTATGAAATTTTATTAAAACATATATTTACGTAGCTTCAGCACAATCAGTAAACACAAGGTATGCTTTCAGCAGCTCCTTCACCGCTGGCGCACGCCTTAGCCATTGACTTCAGCCGCTTGCCATCACCTTAGCCATACGGGCAGGTGTCAATCAAAATAAGTCTTAACATGTATTTTGGCTGCGCATTTTTAGTTTTTTCTAATAATAACAATTACCAATTACACAGTGTTGCCCGCTCATCGTTAACTGAAATACTTCAAAGTTTTTTTACCTGATTTCTTACATATTGTTGTTGTTTTACGAATACTGATCAACCATCACGAGTAGTGCCCACAACAGTTCACTTCACAGACATGAAACGACCTTCAAATGTTGAAATAACTATTTTAGAGTCTAAATTTAGATAAGCCTTTTTGCCAATTAATTCCAGGTCAAGATATATTTCGAACTGACTTCGTGGGGTCGTGGTGACAATGTTAGGCTTCCAATTTAGGCCAAATTTACAAGTTTTATATCAGGTTACTAAAGTTTACACATTGGTCAGCAGTAATTTCCAGCAGATGCAGGTCATTGTTATTATTTTTGCAACAGAGCCAGTCCGAATATGACGGATCGGTGTTAGGTCCTTAAGGTAAGAAGAAATGTCTCTACTTACTGGACGCAGTGTTCTGAGTCCCAGCGATACCCAGAGCGTGATTATCGAGTAATTATTTTATCGTCTTGCCTTTTGGGCGTGCAAAACATGTTTTTCCAACCCGAGCCCACCTGCGATTGACGAAAATTAACTTTGTTCTTTAAACTTGTATTTGAGCAGGTGTGTTTTTATTATCTTTAGACCCAAACTCATTTAAAATCATAGTCATTTTAGCTGTTATGCGGTGCACAAGTTATCTGAGAAGCAGTGTTTTATTTTACTAAGTGTATATCATATTTATAATAAATACTTACATTGAGGAATAATTATTAATTTCACTAGAATAGATAATAATTAATTCACTAGATTTATAGTAGATCACGTGAAGCAAAACGCAAGAGCGCCCGCAAGCGCGACCCGGTGCGGAACAGCCGCATGAACCCGCCGGCGTAATATTACTACGCGGTCGCGAAAATATGGGGCGTTGTATTTCAAAGTGGTAGGGCACACATCCTAGAGGATGATATCTTTTGGACACCGTCCCATTCAGTATGTATAATATTAGCTTGTGTACTGTATCAAGGTATATTTACGAATATTATAACATATGTTCAAGCGCATTAGTTTATTTAAAATCCTGATATATCTGTGTTTATTACAAACCATGTGAGATATTCTGGATGGTTACCGAATGCATACAACAGCTGATGTAGAAGAGGTTATGAACTTACATACTTCGATGTAATTTTGAAGTATAATAATATGATACCAATACTGGAAGGTCATACAGCGAAATTACGGATTGTACAAGGAGGGGAAGTTTATCATGCATGTATATTTAACTGAGATTGTAATTATGTAATAATATTTTAGAATAAACAACTTTTTCATAACTTATACATAGAGAAGAATAAAACCGTAAAGACATACCTTGAAAAGGGAGGGTATGGGGCAACTTCTATACATTAACTCTACGTCCTATGTAGGTGTAGCTTTAAGGCATATAAAACTTGTTTTACATTCCTTAAAGTAATAAGATCTTAAAGGCATACCACAAAGAGGAACATGGCCTACGTCACAGCCGGAGTATTTGTTCTATTTCCCTCAAGGAATTATAACTTTAGGATAAATAAAACAAACTGTTTTTCTACAAAACAAAATGTTCATTTCAAAACTAAATGTTTTTCAAGAAACTTTACCAGTGAAATGGTATTTTCTATAAATAAAATTAAAAATGTTCAAGTAAGAAATAAAATGGACGACTCATAATATAGGAAACGGTATATTTGAAAATACAAAATGATGTAATGAAAGTTTACAACGGCATATCATAAAGAAAATATTTTCGCGATCGCGTAGTAATATTACGCCGGCGGGTTCATGTGGCTGTTCCGCACCGGGTCGCGCTTGCGGGCGCTCTTGCGTTTTGCTTCACGTGATCTACTATAAATCTAGTGAATTAATTATTATCTATTCTAGTGAAATTAATAATTATTCCTCAATGTAAGTATTTATTATAAATATGATATACACTTAGTAAAAATAAAACACTTTTAATACAAATCAGATAACTTGTGCACCGCTTAACAGCTAAAATGACTATGATTTTAAAATGAGTTTGGGTCTAAAAGATAATAAAACACACCTGCTCAAATACAAGTTTAAAGAACAAAGTTAATTTTCATCCAATCACAGATAAGGCTCAGGATATGAAAAAGACGATAAAATAATTCTCGACCAATCACATACGAGGTCATATAGAGATAAGGATTACTCCGTCCAATCACAAGTAAGGAAAACATTTCCTTCTTACCTGCTTAAAGGATCTTACCGATCCATCATGTTTCAGTTTGAAATATATTTATAAAAATAATAATAACAATGATTCTTGTCTATACTGGAATTACCTTTTGACCTGGTATTAGGCTTAAATTAGCCCTGATACAAAAAGGCTTATCCTAAATTTAGGCCTAAATTTAGGCCTAACGTAGTTATTGCACCACATTTTACAGAAAAAGGTCAGTTTGAAATATATTTTGACCTGGAATTAGGCCTAAATCGCCCCGGGGTACAAAAAGGCTTATCCTAAATTTAGGCCTAAAGTAGTTATTTCAACACATTTTACAGAGAGAGGTCAGTTTCGTATCTGTAAGGAGTGCGGGTTGTTGTGTTTTCTCGTGATGGATTGTCAATGTACATAGATAATAATAATAATAATAAAGAAAATCCGAATTATTTAAAAAAACTTTGAAATATTTTTAGTTAACATTGAGCGAATAATATAAATGTAAGTGAATAATTGTTATTTTTAAATAAAAACCTAAAATGATTTTAATAAAATACATGTTATGTTAGCAGAGAAGAACTTATTTTGTTATTTTTATACTTATTACATGGCTAAAGATGATGTAAAGCAGTAAGTCAATAGAACAAAACGTGGCATAGCTTGGTGTAGAGGGCTGCTAGGGGCATGCCTTATTGATTTACTGATTTATTGCTTTAAGGTACGTAAAATATATGTTTTTAATAAAATTTCATAAAATTTTAGTAAAAGTTATTTTAAAACTTGATAGTTATAAAGTTTATTAACAGTTAATAATAAATTCTTTGTTCAAAGATAATGATTGATTTATTATAGAAGTTTTAAGAAACTTTGAAATAATTTTAGTTATAATTGAATGAGTAATATAAATGTACGTGTTTAATTAAAACATAAAATGTTTTAATAAATTATGTTCATACAAAAGAACTTATTTGATATGTTTAAACAGGGCGGTTGTGTGTGTGTGTGTGTGTGTGTGTGTGTGTGTGTGTA
>JABUQX010032029.1:0-21543 GCA_015478945.1 Trachelipus rathkii
CTTTTTGTGTAAATCATAATTTTTAGTTAAATATATATTATATATTTCTTTCAAATTAGTAATTATTTTTGTTTTATTATTTTTTTTTTCCATTTGATTTTTTACTTAAATAAATGTTACTCAATAATATTAATTTATCTTATTATTAATAAATCATGATAAATTGTATTTTTTATATTATTGATAAAATAATATAAAATTAATTTTTATTACCAACTAAAGATGTTAATCATAATTACTCATTATAATTAATTTTAATTAACCGGAATTTATTTTTAATTTACTAAAGAAATCTTTAAATTTATTTGTTAGCTAATTTTAATTATTTAATAAATTATTTATCATTTAACGATTAATTTTTAAATCTACTTAATCTTAAAATATATTTATCTGAAAACATTTCTAATTTTCTAAACTATAACACAAAAATATTGATTACCCAATTACTAACAAAAAAATCTATCCTAAAAAACTATAAATAATAACCTACTACTATTACTAGCCAAGATAATAATATTTATTTCAAATATATGTTTATTATTTATGTTTTAGAACATATATAAAAATTTAGATGAAGTAAATATAGAGAATACTTTTTTTTTTTAAAGCTATCGAAAATACATTATAATTACAAAAACACCAAAGTATACAACACATCCACATATAAAATTTCCCATATTTTACTTTTTAATGATCAATCTCTCCCAAGCATCAATGTAAAATGAGTTGCACATATGGTTATGATCTTTGCTGATACACCTCATGCGTCTTTCTGTTAATTTATATAAGATTTTCTTCATAAAGTGACCAACATTATAAAGTCTTTTTAACATAACTTAGAACACCTCAAGCTGCTTATGTACCTTTTCTAATATGAGCATACCAATGCTCTCAACAGCAGAGCTATAACATCTTCTTAAATACGCAACTCAAACCTTCTCTTTCTTAACTTTTCTTCCTCTCCTCTTCTTCCTTATATATATAAAATGAAGTTAGACCAAAGTTCTTATTATTTTCACTATGCTTATGAACAAACCTCTTAGTCTTCCTTAGCTTTTATTCTCATATCATACAATTAGAATAAAATAGAACAACAGTTTTTTTCCTTTTTCAAAGTGATATATAAAGATCGTTCCATTCCATGTTATATTTAATATTAATCCACGTATATCTGGATAGTATGTGATATTCCACTACACAGAAATAGTCTCTTGAGAAAAAGTATAAAAGTTATGATGATATCAAGACCTTACTATGATAATATAATCAAAGCACTTTTTACGCAACACCTTTATATTCACTGCAGATATCATTTGTGCCAAATACGATAATATGAAATGAGTTACAAACTCTTTGAATACATATCAGTACTAAAGTGCAACAGACACTGATAACCTTATGAAGACGGGGTTTTACTCCTAAATCATTAACAGAGATTGACACAAAAAATTTAACATTTGAACGAGATGTTCACAAACAGCTTAAAATTATTAGTCTGTCAATAAGTTATGATCTCAGACTTAATGGCTGTATTCAAGTTTTAAATGTATTCCCAGTCTGCCGTAAGGTTATGAAACAAATCTTACTAGATTAATCATAAGAGATTTTCATTCTAAAGTATATAGACATATATTCAGAGAAAACAAAAAAAAAAACCCAAAACCACCAAACGCAAAACCATTAAATACAAGAGACATAAATGCAATTGATACGGCAAGTATTAATACTATATCAAAGAGTGGACTAATATCTATTTAATTACGAACCTCTCTGGGTTATTAATTCCGCCAGCCCCCATATGCCTTTCGATTTACCAGTAAAATGATTAAAAAACATAACAAAGCAGGCCAAGAAGAAAGAGCACCAAACAATAAACCGATAAAAAACAAAACTCAAAGAGACAACTAAAACCCGCACGGCCAATACGACTATAAAAAATGAATAACGATATAAGAAATCAATACCGAGAATACGATATAAGCAATTAAGATAAAAGAATAAAGGAACTCTAAAGAAAACGTAGATAGATAGATCAAAATAAAGAAATAAGAAAAAATTACAACAGAAATCAAATAAGAGCTAGAATAAAGAATAGTTAGTTTAGCTTGATAGATTAGAAATCAGATAGAAAAGAGAAAAAAAATTAATTACCTCTAGATCCTGGAGAGAGCATCTGAAGGTGAACCGACCCACCTCCAGAACTTTCTCCAAAAATGTCAACCAGAATTGGAATTTCAAACCGAACAAATTCGATGTTATCTCCTTTACCCAAAACACACAACTTCAGTGCTAAATTGTAATGATAATTAAAATGCAAATTAACTTTTAAAAACCCACATTTATTTATCCCGGGAAGAGGATTTCGTCTTCAGTGGACAAAAAACCTGTAAATTATTATTATTATTATTATTATATTATTTAAATATTATTATTATATTATTATTATTAATTATAAAATTATTATTATTAATTATTATTATTAATATATAATGTATTATTATTTATTATTATTATTTTTAATCTAATTAATTATTTATTTTATATTAATAATATTATTTTTATTTTTATTATTATTATTATTATTATATATTAATTATTATTATTATATTATTATAAAATATTGTTAAAAGAAGTATTATTATATTAAAAATTATATATTATCTTTATTATTATTATATAATATTATAATATTAATTATATATTATTATTAATAGCAATAATTTATCTTAGTCCATGTGAAACTAGATTTAGTTCTCTTGTAAATTTAAATTCTTAATATTATCTATAAAAATTATACAAAATGTCAAGAAAAATATTTTTACGCTTATTTAAAAGCTTCAACAGTTTGCTAATAGTTTGAAGTGTTAATGTAATATATTGAATAAAAACAATAATAATGATGATGGTTTAAATTGAGTGAAAGAACTTTTATTAATAGAGTGGAGTAAGAATACGACATTACGGCAATTAATATTTAACCAGAGATTATTATTGTAACCACTGGGAGAAGCTTTTCTTGAATAAATCCACAAAAACTACATAAACCATATTCAGCTGAGACATGAATCACTCACCAATGAAAGAAATTATAGAGTACTCCATATAGTAAACTAAATACATGATATATATGTATCTTGAACATAATATTATAGAAGACTGTTCAATATAAAAAGGGAAGAACAAGCTTATTTTTTTAATTTGAGCAAAAATACTATTTAAAGTTGAAATGAATCATCTCTTATTCCTCATTATAAATAATATCTCTTATTTACTCTTCAGTATTAATGAGGTTGTAAATTGTTATTGATAACATATGAAAGACACTGAGAGAAAACGCTCATACAAGAAATAATCCACAGAGTAATGACCATAATAAGCCCTACACAACACGAACAATCTCGCTATACTATCTCGATAACTGCATTAAAGAAAAAAAATAAAACCAAAAAATCCACAGAGACAAATCACGAAATATCAATAAAAGATCACGCCAAAAGAACCATAATAAAACAAAATCATTGATTTACCAGTATTATGATATCAACCCTTTATACAAAGCCTTAAAGTAGAATACAGAAAACCCTGAGATCGGAAGAACTGGCAAAATACTCCATATATTGGACATAATATCAAATGTTGTGAAATCACATCATGTCCGACCAGCATCTGACATTATTTCGAAGAAAACATTATAAGAACGATTTGCCAGAAAGTAAACTCTGTTACTAAAACACAAATAGAAATATATTACAACAATAGCAATTTGCATATAAATCCATACCAAGCAATCATTCTCAAATCAAAACTCAACCGCATCTCTGTTTGAGACAGGCGCAGGCGTTCACATATTAAAAATTTGATAGAACACACATTCTTAAGCCACACAAACACAAGAAATGTATTAAAATGGACCAAAATATTCTTATAATTTCAGACCTTAGAGTGCGGAACCAGAAAAAGCAAACACCAAGAGCTACAATATTCTACAAACTTAAACATAAAAAAAAGTCGTTTACTTCACAGAGAGGAGATGTTTCATTTCTGAATGTACTGAATAGTCAAGTATGGTTCTACAAAATTATCACTAAATTTTTCTCTCAACAACACAATAATATTTTCACATTCTTCACTAGCTTCTAAATCATACAACATTAATTCTATACGAAAAGAATCTTCTATACCTTGGAAATATAGCACATTACCAGATCGGAAAACGTATATACAACAAATGATAGTATCCAGATAATTCTTGATTTCTCTCCTGATATTCACTGATAAAACAAATTAAAATCCACAACACCCACGTATGGATTGTATTAGAGAAATCTCTACCGAGAGTTAACATTGAGCACGTGAGAATCAAAAAAACAAATTTAAACAAAAAAACTCAGAAACAAAGTAGTTACTGCTTTCATTTTGAATTAGTCATCCATCATTATAATCATGATGACTCAAAGATGAGATAGTTATTAATTTCGAAAAGAAATTGTAGAAATTGAAGCCATAAAAAATATCAAAAAATAAACATAGGTTTTGAAAAATGAAAATTCGAGACGTCACAAAATTTATGACGTAAAACCGTGACGTCACGATATTGCGGTGCAAAAAAACGTAAACAATGAGTGGACGCTTTGCAAGCATGAATAATAATTATCCTATTTATGTTGACTATTTTTATTCGCGGTTCTTTAAAAATAATGGCCTGCATTACATAATTTAGGCCAGTAAGTGCGTATGTACTTTCACAACATTTTGAAAAAAATGTTTATATTAAAGAAAAAAGAAACATTTAAATATTGAAGAAATATATTTTATCCTATCGAGGGCTAATGCATTAATAATAGCCTTTAAAAACGTTTTTCTCCCCCTCGCTATAGAGAGGGTAAATGTATAATTAAAATAACGAGAAAATTTCCCCTAAACCTCATAAAAATTCCCCTAAAAGGAAAACAAACATTAAAAAAATAGGACCAAAAATTATTATATAACTCCCCCTAACTCACATACCTACTATTCTATATACAATCCTACTCAAAAATAATTACATAAACTCACATAAATAAAATAAAAACTTCCAGATATTCATATCAATAATATATTTCCAATGCCAAACAAGGGATCATGAAGGAAGAATTAATTGCAACCTATAAGAAATACTAAAAAAATACATATAAAGATTACATTAAAGATTACATAATATACATAAAGATATACATAAAAGATCACATAAAAGATTACCAATAACCTAATACCGCCCAATTAGTACTAAACCGTACTAACCCCGCCGAACGAAACAACCACATACACACTGACTGAATAACATAACAAAACCTCAAATAATAAAATTTACTACTGTACAATACTTCGACGTCAAAAAAGAAACTATATATACTATTAATACACCGTCATACACTCAATAAGCTAAAACCATATAATTAGAATACCAAACATATTAGCAAATATAAATCAGTACTAAAACTATATCATCAACCTCACCTAGCATAAATAGAATATAATAGTACGACATATAGCTCCACCTATTATATATCTATAACAAAAAACAAAACATATATAATAAAAAAAATAAAAAAATACAATTAAATAAATAATATAAAAATAAAAAAATAAAAAAATAACTAACCAAAATATACAAAATAATTTTTAGAAACTTTCACAATCTATTCACCGAGGTATACCAAAAATAAAGACAATTACATACAAAAAGTAAAAAAATATAATAAAGAAGAATATAAAAATATAATTAAAAAATAAAATAAATCTGTATTAAAACTTAATGATGGCAAATCGATATTAAGCAACCCAACACACATAATCCCCTATACTCGCAATACGACACATATGCTAAAATCAAAATATACTATAGTAAAAAGTAGAAAACCACAGCAATAAGACCATAATTTAAGATAACATCACACGTTATAATTTAATAATTTTCATACTCTTTACGCTAGATATGACCAAAAAAATAACAATTTATAACATGTAGAAAAATTTAGTTTACATAAATTACTGTTAATGGCTATTGTTCTTGTAATACTTCTAATAAATTTTTAATGTAGAGGTATCCTTTTATGTGCTCTATACGAATATAGTATAATATCAAGAATATAGAACACACTTAAAATATATATAATAAAAAGTCCACAACTCTGTTCATCTTCACTCTCACACACTAATTATTGGTAATATGGGAATGTCACTCATTTATATATCTCATATTACTCATTATATTATTATTATTATAAATATAATTAGTATCTATAAATACAATAATATATTATATGATATAATATTAAAGAAATAGTTAATATATAAATAAACTTCTTAAAGTTTAAAATTATCAAAAAATTAAAGCACATAGAATTAATTAAATATAACATAATATTAGACTTACAATAAATTCATCTCACTTCATCACTCTCATAAATTACATCACATTATTAAATTACTCCAAACACCTCATTTATTATGTATCCACTATATATATTATTAACGCATATAAATATATAAGTAGTACCATAGAACAAACTAACAACAGCCAGTAAGTTAGTAAATTACTCAATTCAGATAGACATTGAAAACCAAATGGGAATGGATAGATAGTCAGTACAGATAACTAAACCAAAAAAAACTCTTACAAAAAAACAAGACAACCCCAAAACGAACCAGAAAAATGAAAAATCCCTGTACTCTTAATGATAACCACAAAGTCACATAAAAAAATTACCGCCTTCGTGTAATAGCAGCCAACCCACAATGTATTTGGAGAAACCCAATAACCGAGATAGAGAGTAACAAGTAAAAGTACAAATAAAGACACTCCAAAAACCCGCTAGCATATAAACACACAATTACAGCACACTGCCAAACTATCAGTAATATACATCTGAAATAAAAGTGTTCTCAGACTATACCAAAATTAAAATCAAAAATCACTAAACAGGACCACAAAGTACAATACCCAACTATAATAAATACTTAAACCACCAAAGATCAACAAACCCATAACACAGGAAAATAAAGCTTTATATGTATTCTAATGTTATACACAATGCTGAGCAAATTGTATATTAGCTCAAAACGCTTCTCTCTATCTGGGTAGTGAGCCCCAAAAATATCAACTAATAATATAAATATAAGTATATATTATATATAACTTACATTACAAATATTAAGACAATAAAACAAACTAAGCTAATGATCAACATATACCTACTTACATAGAATTAAGAAGGCAATAATCAAACAAGAAAGGTCATAAACATACACCCTCACAAAAATAAACTATACTCCAATATCAATATTATCCATCACTACAAAAACATCAAAAAAAATAATTAATTAAACTCAACTACTCACTCTTGCACGTCAGAGCATAAAAAACAAACATACATCAAAACTCAAAAAAACCACCAAATAACAATAATTAAAGGAAATTAAAATCCACCAATTCCAAACAAACAACTAAAACACAATACAAGAAATTCACCCAATTCAAGATAACAAAAAAACAAAAAAAAAAAAACCCCAAACATAAAACAACAACAAACACAACAACCAAACGATACCTAAACAACCATCCAACAAACACAACACAAACAAAACCACAAACAACACAAACAAACCAACAACAAAAAAAAAACAGAACAAATAAATAAAAAAAAAAAAGATCAATACTAACTAAAAAGAAAAACTAATACAAACCAAGAACAAACACTAATAAAAAAAATAGAAAAAACAAACAAAAATTAATAGAAACTAAAACATACAAAAGAATTCAGCAAGTCACAAAACAAATAATTTTCCAATTGAAACCCAATCCAGACACAAAGAAAAAAAACCAAAATATACAAAAAAACAGCACATAGAAAAAAAAGGACGACTGGCGGATGCGGGATAAGGTTAGATATGCCATCTGAGGTTTTGGTTGACTAGGTCAGTCAGTCCACGTGATATACACCATACACGTCATAGATTAGTTCATAAAACCTGTCGAGATTGCTATGCGAATCCTGTAGCTCGTATTGACAATGCGTTCCTAGATTAATATCCGGGAGATTAGTAGCAGCGTAGGGTACGCAGAAGGAAAATATGGCGCAGCTTGCAGACCATTGTAAAGCGGTCGGTAACTATCTGCATAATGATCACCAGATGAGTATATATATATATATATATCGTATATATATATATATATATAATATAATATATATATATATATATATATATAATATATATATATATATGATATATAATATATATATAGAAAATGAGAATTTATAGATTTTATATGATTTATATATATATATATAATATATATATATATATATATAATATATAATATTATATATATATATATATATATAATATATATAAATGCAAGTTTTCATAAAGTACCGATTGAGCAACTTTGAAGAGTTATAAAAAAAATTTGGCGGGAAAAAATAGATTTTAAATGTCATCATTGGCAATGTTGGAAATTCTGACAATTTTTAAACCTTAAGTTCTGAAAATAATGTCCTCAAGAATGGCCCATTATTAGCAACACACCGATGGAGCCGTTCTCTGAAGTTTTGAACAGCACGTTCACGCATATAGCGTGGTATATTGCGTTGACGTCTTCAACAATTTGCTCCCTTATCTTTGTAAGGGTGTGAGGCGACTTTTTAAGACACCTTTTTCTTTCAGATATCGCCCACAGAAAAGAAATCGTCAAATGCTCAGATCAGGTGACGCGTGCAGGCACCCGAATTACATCACGTTCCCTCAGATAAACTAGATGTCCGGGAAACATTCTTCCCAAAACAGTGAGGGAGTTCCGGCTGTGTGAGCTGTAGCCCCATCTTGTTGGAACAACAATCCCCCAACCCCAAATCCTCAACAATCTCTTCCATTTTTTGGATGCACGAAAGTGTTCAGCATGGTTACATAACGTTCGGAATTTCCGGTCACAGTCACTCCTTCCTCCTCAAAGAAGTATGGGCCTATAACACTAAACCGTGATACGGCACACCATACCGTTAGTTTAGGGGAGTGTTGTGGCCTTTCCTGGATAACTCTGGGGTTATTTAATGCCCAGTAGCGGAAATTTTGCTTATTGACAGCCCCACACAGGTGAAAATGTGCCTCGTCGCCACTGAAGAAGGATTGCCTCGGGAGGGATCTGTGCAAACATTTGCGCACACAGATATCGGCGGTTTACATAATCTGTTTGCTTCAATCCTGAGCCAATCATTATTTTAATATGGGATGGAAATGTAAAACCCATATGCAGAATGCCTTCTTAAACCTGAGGTCGGATATTTCAAAAAGAAACACGCATGCCGTCCGGGCAGAACGTCGAGGGCGACTGCACTACCGCTGCTCTTACTCGCTCCACTTTTTCTGGTGTTCTGATGGATCTGCGTCGGCCAAGTGTATCTGTTCGTAGTGTACTACAGTTGACTCTAATTGTCTAACCCATGACCGGAATTGTGTTCACCTGAGGAACGGGATCGTTACGGCAGAATGTTGAACCGTCGCCGAAAAGCTCTATGCGGGAATCACTCACCATTGGGTTGTTTCATAGAAATGTCCGCACGGTAAGCGCGATGCACTCGATCCGTGCACCCCATGTTCGATTATAAAATGGGAATGTCGGCGCCCGGCGGAAGAAAACCGCGAGCATCTGCCTCCCCGACTCACCCCCCCCAACAGTGAACTCACAAAACTGCTCAATTGGTTCTGACGCACCTTGTATATATATAATATATATATATATATATATATATATAATATATATATATTATATAATATTATATATATATATATATATATATATATATATATAATATTATAATATATATATATATATATATATATATATATATATTTATATATATATATTATATATAATATATATATATAAATATATATATATATATATATATATATATATATATATTATATATATATATATATATATATATATATATATATATATATATATATATACAAACGCGTATAAATTTTTGTTATTCAATTGCACCAGCTCCACCCCCTCCAAGTGTCAGCCCACAGACACAACTACATCCCAGTAGAACTGTACCTCACAATTCCAGTCAGACTGAAATAGTTACAGCAACCTGCCTGTCCTCATTGCCTACATTACCGACTATTCAAATAGTCCAAAAGCAGCCCTCGATCCAACCTCCCTCCCAAAATGCCATCAACAACCCTAGCAAAGTATTAGTCTTCAACTAATCAGCAATGAAACTAAGTTTGCCCATCCACGCACAAAACCCGAAGAGTTTTCCTGCCAAAGAAATTCTGTACTCTACTCTTCCGATGAGTTCCCCAAACTCATGTAAGTACCCTGCATCTATGTCCCCTAATCCGTCTCCCACCATTGCTCCAGCTCTTGTAAAGAATGTCTCTAAACCGAAACAAAAGATTAAAAACCAAACCAAAGATTATTGGCTTAAATTTAAAACATCCGAATTTTTAAAGCAGAACACACCAACCCCTGATGCATTTGCGTCGCCAGCTTCCAAGCTAGGGGGGGCAGCTTAAAATTTTACAGAGGTTATATATATATATAAATATATATATTATATATTATATATATATATATATATATATATATAATATATATATATATTATACTATATATATATATATACTATATATATATATATAATATATATATATGTATATTATATATATATATATATATATATATATAAAAGTAAGAAGACATAAAACTAGAAACATTTGTATGGAATAATTAAATGATTAATATTTTAAAAAAATATATTTCCTTGGGTTCAAGGCAAATTTATCGACTACTGTTTGAATAAAATAATCATAATTGTCAAAAACAAATTTTCTGTGTACACTCATCATAGCCAGCCGTTTAACCTGTTGTTTTCCATAGTACTTCGTAGCCAAGTCTTGATCCGTCGCAATTTACTGAAAGAGCGCTCTACTGTACTGGTGGTGCATGGCTGGGCGAGTACGCGACTATAATAATATATATATATATATTATATATATATATATATATATATATATATTATTATATAGTTATATATATATAATATATATATATATATATATATATATATATATATATATAATATAAGCCTTTTTTCGTTCGACGGAAAGACAATGTTCAAAGTCTCCTTTCATGAACTTGGGAGACAACACATATCTTTTAAGTTCTTCACTACTTAGTTTCTTGTCCATCCAAATTTTGTACCAAAGTTCTAGCTCTTCTTATATGCCTTCTAAGTGGTAAAAACTATAAAATAAAGCTGTCTTTTCCTTTATCTTATCGATTGTTATGAGTAGCATGTGGAAAGGTTGTAGAGTGTCAATGCATAAGCTAGAGGTTGTATTTTCAATAAAAAAACCGTAATTCCATTGAGAGGGTTATAGAATTCCAGATACGGAATTACTTAAGGATCTCTTCCCAGAACTCCGTGGGATTTGCTGCTGGATGTTGCTGCGGTGCTGCTGCCTGCGGCTAACGGCTGCGGTGCTGCGGTGCTGCGCTTGGTGCGCCTACCAAACATCCGTGGTATATTCAGATCAAGTCCAGTTGCTCGGCAATTTGATTAGCTTTTTTTAACAAAGTCCTAACCATTTCCAACAATATGTTGAATGTGCTGCGAGGTTTTGACGTAATCCCAAGGTCTTGGGTTGGAGAGAAATTTTACAACCTGGCTCTAACCATCAACCAGAAGTACTATCTTGATCCAGTATCATAGCCATAAGATGAATGACGACTTACATGCCGCTGAATGCAACGGAAAAGTGTCTTTTCTTGTGGCGGTATTTTCCTTCAATGGAAAGGTGTTCTAATGCTTGCATCATTCGTTCAAAGTGCTCTTTAAACACTCTGATGCAACTTGTGTTGCTCGACCATCTGGTCTGGTATAGGCTTGGGATGTTAGGCATTAATTTTCTTTCTCAAGACCGCCTCGCGAAAAAGCGTAATAATGTCCTTTTATAGTTTCCACAGTATGTGCGGATTTCTGGTATTGTGTTCAATTCATTTTACTACTAGATTTAGTTTTGTGTGGAAGAGCAATGAAAGAACAATGCTTTTTAAATTTTTTCTGCAATAAATTGCGTTGGAAAGCTCCTTCTTATTGCCAGACATCGATTGAACAGCCATCGATCCCAAAAGCCTACGTCAATTTCTCGGATTCAAAGTTCTTCCGGTCGTGACAAATCGTCAATGGCTTTCGCAATGGTTTTTGCGTCAAGCTGCTTTCAGTTCTACAAAGCCAATAAATTCCTCTCTTTGACTTTCATCGGACTCTTTGTCGAAATAAGTAGTGATGCATAATTGTTTCCTTCCAGAAATATCAGCGGTTTCATCTGCTGGTAAGCTATACGCGCACGCACGCTTCCTTTACCTTATCAATGATGCTTTCCTTTATAGTAGTACCACATAGAGAAATGATCTCATTCTGAATCTGAACTGATTGGTATGTGGCATTTTTCTCCCCCTTTTCAAAATGGTTTTTCAATGACTGATTTCCGGCATCTATTCGTAAGCGGCACAAATCTTGTAGCACTCTCTCATCATGATGCTTACCCCGAAGTGGTAAATCGTGCGTACCAGAAAATGTCACATATAAAATTATTGAGGATAAAAAAAATTTATTTTCTTCTATGATTTTCTAATTAAGAAGCTTTGGATCTAGTATAGCAAATTAACGATACTACCAATTTTAACTAAACGTTAAAAGAGTATAGAAAAATTACACAAACTGACCTTCCTTTCGATATATTATAGCTTGTTCCCTTTAGTACGTTGGAAATGAAGCCATATGATGTAGGGCTGTACTCTAAAACTCTCTGCATCGCAAGAAAGAGTGATGTTGCTTTTAAGAAGAGAGTAAACACTTCTAGGGGGCAGCTGCCCCCCTGCCCCCCTGACGACGTCCATGCCCTGATGTAAGAAATGTACCTCAGAAGAATCAAAAGCAATGACTTCAATAGATTGTACCCAAACAATCACAGCTATCAAGCAATTCATTAATTAACCCTCTGATAGCTTGCAGGATTTCTACAGCTCTTCTGACCCCTTCTACAAATTTTCTTCCGAGTTTCCTATTATAGCACTCCCTAAAGAATTCTAAGCCATACCGGATTCCATGGATTAAAGTTCCTAAATGGAGCTTGATGTGATGCTTCCTGCGTTTCTAAGAGAGGTGAACGGAAACCGGTTCATCGTAAACACCACAAACTCTCCGAATGTTCTGCATCAACTGGCAGCATGAAAGGGGACCGAGAGGTCACCCATTCTAACTCAGATTGTTCAGTCTTCCAAAATCACCAGACTGATGGCTCATTGACAAAGGTTCCAGCAGTAGACTCTCGTACCCCAAGGGAATCTGTATTGGATCCAAAATTCCAACTTCAACACTCTTACAAAGAGGTGACACTATTCCTGTGTCACCTTACTACATTGTCTCAATAGAAACAGCTCCATAATCTCCACCCAATTCTGGATCTACTTGCCTAACAGATGTTGACATCGGTCCCATTCCTAAATATATAAGTGCTGTGCTTGCTCTTCTAACAACCAACCAATTCCACATAATGACATAGACTTGGTTGAACTCAATTTACCAAGCATTCACGGCGAAGCCCTTCCAACAAACACCACAGTAAACTCCCCTCCGAACCCGGTTGTACAACCCAAACCTCAGTTGTACGACTATTCCTTACCACCAGAATTTGCTGCTCCTACTCGTTGGGACCCACGCCGCAGCCTTTACTCACTATCTTTTTCTACCTCCAACATTATCCCTAGCCATATAGAGACGATTGTCTCAAAAAGACCATCTTCATAATACTCAAAACAAATCAGTATGGCCACCTTCCTTCAATGGAACTGTCGTGGTCACTACTCTAATTTTGAAGAACTTGTTCAACTAGTAAACATTTGTACACCAAAGTGCATATGTTTACAGGAACTTCAACTATGTTATCGCGACTTCTTCCAACCGTCGGAAAACAAATCACCGCTAACTTCTATATAAAGAGGTGACAATGATAGGGGAGGCACAGGAATTCCAATTTAAAAGTCTCTCCCCTACATTTCAGTCCCTCTTCGAATTAGGCTTCAAGCAGTGGTAGCGCGAATCCATCTGTCCACCGACCTTACTGTCTGTTCTGTCTCTTTGGCTCCCAGTAGTGAGCACACTAAGGCCGTCTTAGCCGACTTTTTTAAACAGCTCCCCACTCCAGTTGTTATTTTGGGAGACTTCAACCTTCGCCACCCCTGTAGGGAGACTATGTCACCTCGCCTAAGTCTAAGATCCTTGTTGACCTCCTAACACACTTTTCCTTGAAATGCCTTAACACTGGACTCCCTACATATGAACGTTTAGATACACACACTTCTTCCGTTATAGATATTCCTTTTGCTCCCATTCTCTTATGGATCGCTTCACTTGGTCTCGCTTTGATTACAGTAGTGACTTCTTCTTCTTCTTCTTCTTCTTCTTCTTCTTCTTCTTCTTCTTCTTCTTCTTCTTCTTCTTCTTCTTCTTCTTCTTCTTCTTTTTTTTCTTCTTCTTCCGGGACCCCCCTACCGGGGGTGCTCAGACACCCCAGAGGGTTGTAAAGCTCTCAAAACCACCTTGATGCTCCGGCTCATGAGCCGACTCAGTCTCCGACTTCTGATTCCTCCTGGAATTGTCCGTGTTCCCTCATCGACTAAGCACACTGTGCGTCTGCCATTTTCTCTTCTTTTTTTATATCGGACCCCTCCCAATGGTGCTCAGACTCCCCGTAGGAACTTGTAACCATCAAAATCTGGTTCTACGGGTTTATAAAGACATAAAATGACGTCTCACGTGTTCTATTATATGCTTATTTCAATATTCAGAACCTACTCCGGCTCCGGCTCAGTGCTCGGCTAATAAGCCTACTCCGTATCCGGCTGTTTCTCCGTTTCCAATTTTGTTGGCTGCTTATTTTCCACCTAACCGTATTTATAACCAACTTTAACCGGCCCAGCACGCCGTTCATGGGGTTCAGGGGCATGAAACCTCGGCTCCGCCGAAGTGACATAACCAGGGATAGTGATAACAAGTTTGAGGGAGACGCGACGACTAGAACTCACTAAATTGCAGGGGAATTAATATGTACACGTGAGCAGGTACGTGTACACAGGTGTGCGAAATAAAACGTGTGCGCGCTAATCTGTGTGATCGAGTTGTTACTACAAAGCCATTGCATTGTAATAAGCCATACAGAGCACATAGAAAGACGAATTAAATATCGATTTGGAAGTAAAAGACCACGGTTAATCAATTGGAATCATCAGCAATAATCTCCTAATCATTTAAAACCTTCAAGGAACCAAAAATCACACATTGGGGACCACTCCCCTAAGTTTAGGTTAAAAACCACCGAAAACTGTCCAGACCTCAAAAACAGTCTCCTCGACCTTAGAAACCTATGCTTTGACGATCAAACGTTAAAATCTTTGACAGTGAAGGAAATTTAAAAGTCAACTACCGGCATGACTTGCATTTCCTGTCGATCTGAGGATCCGATTTTTGTCTGTAGTCTCAAAACTGGTTTTTGCCACTGACGTGCAGTGTTGCCACTGGTATAAAGAGTCAAATTCCTCCGGAAGTGGGAGCATTACCCAAGTCAGCTGCTGACATGACTTCGTCGAACGTGCCCTGTTGATTCTCCTTAACTACCCCCCTCATGCTTCAAATTTTACGGCAATAATGATGATTGCCCTCTATTGAATTTTTTTAATTACAAGGCGTCTCTTATGTCGTTTACTCGGATTCGGACAACGCTCTCTTGGCTCTTAAAGCCCCCTATTCTAAAAACACAGTGATATCCACTGTACAACAATTCTCCGGCTCTCCTCTCTCGCAAGAAACAAATTACACTCTGTTGGACCCCTCTCAGGTAGGGGTGACTGGCAACGAAATCACTGAAACAGAGGCCAAAATCGCCGCCTCCTCTTTCCGTAGCTGTTCTAGGTACCTCCCGGATGCTATTCGACACGGTAGCCTCCCATCAACTGATTACTATCATGTTCTCTGACAAGACTTCCGATCTTACTTGTAGGAGTGTTCGGTGAGTGATCAGCGAGGGGCGAAACTTAGTAATATAAAACTGAATATTTGTCAGTGGTCTTCCTCTCACCTAGAAAATCGCTTGCACGAAGTAATCCTTGCACACCTCCGCATTGGTCACACTGACATCACTCGCAGCCACTACCTGTCAATTTAGCAGTCACCATATAAATATAAATATTATATATATATATATATTATATATATTATATATATATATATATATATTATAATATATATATATATATATATATATATACTATATATATATTATATATATATATAATAATATATTATTATATATATAATATATATATTAAATATATATATATATATATAATATATAATATATATATATATATATATATATATATATATATATATATATATATATTTATATATATATATATATAATAATATTAATTACATTATATTATATATATATATATATATATATATATATATATAATATAATATATATATATATATATATATATATATATATATATTATATATATATATATACTATAAATACTATATATATACTATGAATGCGACTCAATATACAAGGAAACAAACCCATCGCAACACACCTTACTAACCTTGATACACAAGTCCATAACATACTCTAACACCTCCATGCAACCATGCAAACAACAACACTAATAAACAACAACAACATAAAAATACAATCAATCACAATCAACTTAAACAACAAACCATACAACATTATAAACACATACATCCCTCACCAAACTTCTCCAAATTGTCAACACAATTTAGACCCGAACCTTTCTCCAGTGACACAACCGCCCGATCTAATTCTAGCGGGCCACTTCAGCGCACAACATGAAACATGATACACACACCAAACTCGCGACAACAGAGTCATAAAACTTCTATCCTACCTAAAATTACTAAACATACTAAACCACAAAGAATCACACAAGACTACCCCATCAAATCAAGCAGACCCCTACCTCACCTGATGTTAAATTCTGTTCACCAGACATCCTTCCAATCTTTTCATGGTCAACACAAACAGAACTTAACTCAGACCACCTACCAATAATTAATCATATCACTCAAATACTAAACAAAAAACATAAGACCCTGACAAAAACATACACTAACTACAAAAAGGCAGACTGGACGAACTACACACAAAACATAGACCAAAACCTCAAAACATCACAAATCAAAGACAGGAACACTCTAAGAAAAAGGCCATAATCACATTACACAAACAAAAAATAAAAGCAGCCAACAAATACATACCCAAGGGATACATAAAAGAATACAACCCAACACAGACTCCAGAAATAGAATAATTAATCTAACAAAGAAACAAACTCAAAAAACACTCCCAATCAATATTCAAAATAACATACAAATAACAAACCTATTCTCGCAAATCGCCGAACTTTAAAACCCATGAAACAACAAACTTCTAAAACCACCTAACAAAGAAAATCAACAGCACAAACAGCACCATAATATGGAAAACAATAAAAACTCTACACAACTCAAAAAACACAACACCACAAACACACGAATTAATAATCCACCCTAAAAAACAACAACCTCTAACACCCAAACAACACAGCAACAAACTAACCAAATACTTCGGCAAACAAAGCAACAAACCTACCCTACAACAAAACAGGAAAACAATTAAAAAGATCAAGAAAATTAAAAACCATCAACAAAACACAACCAATAACCTCAGCAGATACAAAGACTGCAATCAAAAAACTTAAAAATTCCCCAGCAACAGGCCCAGACTACTACCACATTTACTACATCTACATCTACTACCACAGTGTCCGAACCTGGAGGCTCAAAGAAGAAGCTGTGACGTTGCTTGCCTGCTGGACCTCTGGAACCGCTAGGACAGGGTGGCGGGCTTCCTCGCCCTGGTATGGCCCCAGTAGCAGTGGACAGGAGGTGTAAAAAGTAAAGTAAAAGTAAAGTACATACATATATATATATAATAATATATATATAGATATATATATATATATATATATATATATATATATATATATATATATATATATATATATATATATATATATCTATATATATATATATAATATATAACTATATATATATATTATATATATCTGCGATTGATTTGTTCCTAGGTAACCTCAATTTAAATATGAAAAGGGAAGACAAACACCAAGGAGAGTGCCATAGTATATTAAAGAACGTTTCGCGCTCTAGCTAAGCGCATCATCAGCTATAAGTAAATACATAAATTATAAAAGAACAATGTTCACAATATTTACGATTATATAATATATAAATATATAGAAAAGTAAGATTATAAAAATTTACAAAACTTTTTCAAAAAAATTACAAAAATAACAAAAAATTACAAAAAATTAAATTCTATTATTTAATCCGTTTGTACTAACCTTACATACTGGGACTAATATTATGATAAGAATGAGTGAGCATGAGCCATAAGAATGATATGAACAATATTAAATTCCGAGCACTATTTATACCTAAATTTATACATAAATTGGTGGTTGTTTGAAACTTACTAAACTTAAAAAATCAGTATTTATAACAGTATAATAAAAATGGAAAATTATAAATGACATATATTAAAAATTATTTACAATTAAAATAAATTAAGTATGATTGAATACCAAATCAGAGTTCAGTTCAGCTCCAATTCATGAATGTAGTGAGGCTCTCCAAGATTTTCCTATCGCGAGATCAGTGAGGGAGGCAAGAATCGAGAAGTCGTTGGTACTGATGGGATGATCTTTTTCGTGGCTATTTCTAGTGATGGGATGAAAATTCAGGTGAGGATAGGGGAAGATTTGGTACGGAAAGAAAAACCCTTGTGTTTTGCAATCCTGATGCAAAGTTGTAGGCCTGTCTGGCTTCCATAGCGGGCATTACAGCCAGCACACTTAGTACAAGTAGGACTATCGAGGAGGTGCAAACTCTTTAGGGATTAAATTCTTTGGACTGAAAAAGTTACTAATTGTTGAAGTTTATTAGTTTGGAATAAAAATAAAGGTGGCAAATGGTAAGTGTCTCGTTAATATAGGTCTGAGGGTCTAATAAGGGTGTCGGTGAATCGACCTGTGTTAGGAATCTTGAGGTAAATTTTCTGTTTAGGACATCAAAAGTGGGAGTTAGGTGGTCTAAAAATAGGTTCTCAAGGAAGTAAATATTGGTTTTATCAACAAGTAATGAAAGAAAGAAGATTAAAATTAGGCGATAAGCTGCTTAAATATGGAGTTCTGAATGGAAAAGAAATCCACCAGAGGAACATACCTTAAAGGCTCGGTTTATTTTTGCCTGTAAAGCCGGACAATTTAAAACTTATCTGGAAGAAAGCTGAAGAAGTGAGTGCCTAATGGGGGAGGTCGGCGCTGGAAATCTGTGTAGAAAAATAACCATTAGTGCGAGAGACGCCAAACATCAAGAAACGGAAGGAAACCATCCACTTCAGATTTCTGAGAAATTCATTGATTTTTATTGTTGTTATTAAGAAATATTAAAAAATAAGTCGGCATGTTCTTTTAGAAAAAATTAAGAAGCAGTCATCCACATATCTTTTGTAGACAATGGGTTTGAAGGCGGGGGGGCAATTTTCGAGCCAAGACTGTTCATGATAGCAGAGGAAGGCGTTGGCGAAGGAGGGACCCAGAGGTGAAACCATAGCCACACCATCAATCTGTTGATAAAGGATGCTATTAAACAGAAAAATAGAATCTGAGGTGGCTAAATTGATAAATTTTATAATTTGTCTCTTATTGAGACCTCCTATACATTCTTGGTTGGAAAACAAAGTGTTGGAAATGATTTCACGGGTTTCGGCAACAGGAACGTTAGTAAAAAGGGACTGAATATCAAAACTCACCATATAAAGGCTTGAGGGAGTGAAAGAGATGAAATATAATCCACGAATTCAAAACAACTATGAAGGGTATGTTGTGTGGGGAATGGGGTCAATCAATGGCACAAGAAATTTCGAACAGACTTAGGTAGGTAGGGGTGTTAAGGGCTGAGAGGATAGGACGGAGGGGGACGTCAGGTTTGTGGAAGCCATACAGTTAAGCCTGGCTGGCCTACCAGATACGTGAAGTGAGTTAAAGTTAGAGTTGACAGATTTTAGAGACCTGACAAAGTTATTTAATTCTTATTCCTTACTCCAAGTAAATGTTTAAAAGATACAACCTGTAAGCAGTTTTAAATTTTTATTTACGTAATTGAACATTAATCAGTTCCGTAATTACCAACTTCAGTTCCAGAGCCCTGACCTTGGCTGAAACTAGAATCCTCTCCTTTGGACTAGATTTCCACCTTCCCCTTTTTAAGCTTGATTTTTTCCAATGCTTCCTTTAAATTCGAGAAATTGTTTCTCCAACTCGCTGGCCTTCATGGTGTTCATGGCATGGATTGGACTAGAGATGTCAGGTATGTTCTCAAAAAAATTCTTCTACTCATTTTAACTCAAAGAAAATTTTTCTCCCCTGTTTTTAGGCTTTAAGGGATCTTAAATATTCTGAGAAGACTTAGGAAAGGACAAAATCCATCATCATATGTCGCCCAGACAAGGGAAAAGGGGTAGTGCTTCTGAATGAAGCTTGGTATATTACGGAACTGCGATTAATGTTCAAGTTACTAATAAAATTTAAACTGCTTACAGGTTGTATTTTTAAACATTTACTTAGAGTAGAGGATAAGATTAATAACTTTGTCAGGTCTAAAATCTTTCAACTCTAACTTTGACTCACTTCACGTATTGGTAGCCAGCCAGGCTACTGTAATGGGCTTCCCAAAACCACAAACCTGACCGGGTCCCCCTCCGTCCGTATTCCACTCAGCTCCTTGAACACCCCCATCTACAGTTCTTTCGAATTTCTTGTTGCCATTGATTGAACCCCATTACCACAACCAACATACCCTTCAATAGTTCTTTTGAATTCGTGGATTATATTTCATCTCTTTCACTCCCTCAAGCCTTTTGGTGAGTTTTGATATTCAGTCCCTTTTTACTTAACGTTCCTGTTGCCGAAACCCGTGAAATCATTTCCAACACTTTGTTTTCCAACCAAGAATGTATAGGAGGTCTCAATAAGAGACAAATTATAAAATTTATCAATTTAGCCACCTCAGATTCTATTTTTCTGTTTAATAGCATCCTTTATCAACAGATTGATGGTGTGGCTATGGGTTCACCTCTGGGTCCCTCCTTCGCCAACGCCCCTCTGCTATCATGAACAGTCTTGGCTCGAAAATTGCCCCCCCGCCTTCAAACCCAATTGTCTACAAAAGATATGAATTATGGATGACTGCTTCTAATTTTTTTGTTTGAAGGCGGGGGGGCATTTTTTAAATTTCCTTAATAAGCAACATAAAAATATCAAATTTTCCATGGAATCTG
>JABUQX010032030.1:0-10000 GCA_015478945.1 Trachelipus rathkii
CTTTTCCAGAACCTTTACAACCAGAGATGTTAAGCCAACTGGCCTATAATTTCCCAAATCTTCCTTACTACTCCTTTCTTATAAATAGGCACAAACATATGTTGTTTTTCAGTCATCTGGTACCTCACCAAATGTTATAGATCGCTTAAAATCAAAAACAGTGCCTTGGTAATGCTGGTATTAACTTCCATTTCAGAATTCCTACCATATTTACCATCAGGGTCTGCAGCTTTACTTCGAATCAATATGGTCTAGTAAACGTTTAATATCTTTTACGTCAAATTCAAATTTCTGTAAGTTATTTGTTACATGCATACAAGAACTATTAGTCTCCAAACTATTATATAATCTTTCCTCAGTAAACACTGAAGCAAAATAAGCATTGAAAATGTTGATCAACTCCTTATCTGAACTCACTAAATTTTCATCAATTTTAATTGGACCAATTGTCCTATTCTTACTTTTAAATTTATAAAAGCTAAAAACTTCTTCAGGTCGTTATTACTATTCCTCGCTAAATTAATTTCTGCCTCTCTCTTTGTCTTTCTTATTGACTGGTTAAGTTCGTTTCTATTTTTCCTATAATTTTCTAAATCATCTTCCCTATTACTACCCTTGAATATTTTAAAACATATACGCTTTTCATTAATTTTCTCTCTTATCTCTATTCCACCAAACAGGTTTTCTCTTCGCCACCCTAATGGGTTTATCTTTAAAACATACTGACCGAATATTCATTAAAAACAGTTTTGGTCTTTAAACTCTTTATCCCAGTCAATTGTACTAAGCATGTCTCGAAATTTGGTAAAATCGCCATATCGGAAATCTAAGATCTTTTCCTTATTAACTTGCAATTTGTCCCAGATATCATATTCATATTAAATCTAATTATATTATGGTCACTAAGTCCTAAATTCTCCTCAACTCTAACCACATCCACCATACTTTCATCGTTAGTTAATATTAAGTCTAATAGTGCATCGTGTCTTGTGGGTTCATGGACCATCTGGCTCAAAAAGTTATCTAGTATACAATTTATAAATACAGAACTACTATAGTCCATATTAGACAAGGAATGCCAGGAAAATTAAAATCACCCATTATGACTATACCTTTTTCTTTACTGTGGCATGCTGTCTCAATTTCTTTCACAACTTCCGCGTCTAACTCTTGACTCTGGCCAGGAGGTCTATAAAATGCCCCTGTTCTACGTGATTTATTGAACATAAGGATATCTACCCACACCGATTCAATATCATGATTAGTTTTAAAGTCAGTCATTAATGCAGATTGAATATTGTTTTTAATATGAAGCGCCACACCATCACCCTTCTTTCCTCTACGTTGGTATAAATAAATTGAATATCAGTCTATTTCATATTCCTGAAAGGATTCTTCATATAATTCTTCATTAACCCATGGTACAGTTTATGCAAATAATGTCTAGATTCTCATTTATGGTATAACTAATCAGCTCATCTTTTTTATTTCTAAGGCTATGAGCATTCGTGTAAAGGCATTTGATATTCGAAATGCTGTTATTTTTATTGCTATCATCATTATTTGAACCTGTAACAACACTAGTTTTATTTATCTCACCACTATTACAGTTACCATTGCTATTATTTGTATCCAGATTTAGCCTATCACCACCAACTTTACCTAGTTTTTGATAAACAAGTCCCCAAACTGGGACTGAAAAGCCCAACAGCTTTACGACTCAAGTGAACTCTATCAATATATCATATATCAATATCAATTTATAATTTTAACATTTTGCTGGTAAAGAAATGATAATGGTAAGTTTATTAATTTACAAGCAATGAAACTGAAACTATCAAAAATTACGCCAAATCTAATATAAATTTTAAAATTGGCAACTCCCTTTTCCAGTCTCTCGTCTTTTCCCTTGTTTGAGGCGATACAAAGCATAAAGATCCATAATACCTTGTTTAGTAAGATTGTAGTGCATGTTTTGGTGTTGGTTTTACATAATTCAAACACGTAGATGTATCAAGGAAATGGTTGGCGTTTTCTAGTGTAAACTGTGCTTCTTAAATCATATTGCTTTCCTTGAAAGTTTTTTTCAGAGGGGCAAAGGAAATATTTCTTTTGGAAAGTCAAGTGAATTTAATTAAGGCATGGATAAAGCTTTACCCCAGATTAATAGAGCATGGACGCAGTTCTTATCACCTTAAGGGGACTCCCCACTCGAAATTTCAATGTCTATCAATCGTGAAAAGAGAACTTTTTATTTAAATGGGAACTATTATTCTATGTATTTCTGGTTATTTCGTTTCAATAGACTATATGGTTTGGAAATTATTGGGGGGGGGACAAGTTCTGAATTTTTACTACTTCAACTAAAAACCATATAAAAACTTTATTTTTTAAATTATTTCAATAATTTTTTCACGAAATTTCTAAAAAAAGGTGTGGTCAAAAAGATATAATCATTTGCCCTTGAAATTAAATAAAAATAAAATTGGAAACATCTAGTATTCAATTTTAATTTCAAAATTTTAAATTTTTTTTCAAGGTCATCACTTGAAACTTGTCTGACACCAACCCACAATTATCAATCTGAGTAAAACATCGTGAGAATCTTCGCCTATATATATATATATAAAGATCCTGGAAATTTTCAACACAATAGACTATGTCGTTTTTTTTTAGCGAATTTTTTTGTCAGCTGATATGGCAAAAAAAAGTGAATTTTTGGAGATGATGCCTAAAAAGATGTTGAATGATTTTTTCTTTTTTTTCCAGAAAGTAAAAGATATTATTACGCACCTCACCCCTCCTAAGTAAGCTCACCAGGAACGGCAGAAAAAGTCTTTACTCACACCGCACCTCACCGTACCGTACCGTACCGCACCGCACCAAACCTTTTTGTTTAATTGCGCACAGTACCAAAACCGCAATACGCCGCGACAAAACGACGGCCCCACTCACCGCATCGCACCAAAATGAGCTCATTACTCACAGCACCGCACCTGGTATGTCGGCCAACCATAATATATATATATATATATATATATATATATATATATATATATATATATATATATATATATATATATATATATATATATATATATAAAAATAAGAATGTAGTATATAGAATATAAGTTATTATATATATATCTATATATATATATATATATATATATATTTATATATATATATATATATATATATATATATATTTTTTTAAAGTTGAATAATTCTATAAATTTATACTCTGGCTCCAGCTCTGGCTCCAGCTCCGGCCCAGACTCCGACTCCGTATCTATTTCAAAATAGTTCAGCTCCGACTTTGCGGAAATATTTTTACTTGTCAAAATAATATCTTAAAAAATTTATACTCCGGCTCGGGCTCCTGCTCTAGGCTCCAGCTCCGGCTCCGGCTCCAGCTCCTTTTCAAAATTGTTCAGCTCCAACTTTGTAGAGTTATTTTCACCTGCAAAATTAATAAAAAAAATGTTCTACAGCTCCAGCTCCAGCTCCAGCTCCAGCTCCGGCTCCGGCTCCGGCTCCATTTCAAAATAATTCAGATCCGATTTTGCAGAAGTATTTTTACCTGGAAAAACAATTTCTTTGAAAAAAATTATACTTTTGTTCCAACTCGGGCTCCGACTCCGGCTCCGGCTCCTTTCCAAATTGTTCAGCTCACACTTTGTAGAATTACTTTCATCTGCAAAAAAATTTCTTGAAAATAATTTGTTCTTCACATTCATCTCCGGTTCCGGCTCCAACTTCGGCTCCGGCTCTGGCTCTGGCTCCGGCTCCGACCACGTTTCCATTTCAGAATAGTTCAGGCTCCGACTTTGCAGAAGTATTTTAACTGCAAAAACAATTAATTTTTTTTTTTGGGCTCCGGCTCCGGCTCCGGCTCCGGCTCTGAGCTACTTTATTTTATGTTGCCCAGCCCACTTCGTATCAGCATCCATGTTTTAAGGGCAGAATAGTTCAGGTTCCGACCTTTGCAGAAGTATCTTTACCTGCAAAAATAATTAAAAATTACTCTGGCCCGGCTCCAGCCTGGCCCGGCCCGGCTCCGACTCGACCCTTTCAAAATTGTTCAGCTCCAATTTGTAGAATTATTTTCACCTGCAAAATTAATAAAAATTTGTTTCAGTCTTGGCCTGATTAACCGGCGCCAGCTCCGGCTCTGGCTCCAGTTCCGGCTCCGGTTACATTTGTGAATGTTCAGCTCCGACTTTGCAGAAGTATTTTTTACCTACAAAAACAATCTTTAAAAAAAAATTGTACTTTTTGTTCCGGCTCCGGCTCCGGCTCCGGCTCTGGCTCTGGCTCTGGCTCTGGCTCTGGCTCTGGCTCTGGCTCTGGCTCTGGCTCTGGCTCTGGCTTCTTTCAAAATTGTTCAGCTCCATCTTTGCAGATATATTTTCATCTGCAAAAAATTTCTTTAAAAAAATTTGCTGTTTGGCTCTGTCTCTGGTTTCGGCTTCAGCTCCGGCTCTGGCTCCGACTCTGACTCCATTTAAATGATTGAGAAGGAGCCTGATCTTAGTTGTGTTTGCGAAAAGGAAAAATTTAATTTATTATAAAATGTGAATAAAACCTGGAAAGGTTCTGAAAAGTTGAATTGCAATTTCGAACATGGAAATGAAATTTTTGAGTTTGACACCCCTATAAAAAATATCCTGTATCTAAAAAACCTTTCGGAATTTCGAAACAAAAATTGCACTATGATGTAGAGGAGGGAATTTTCTAATAATTGAAGTAATAAAAAAAAAAGTGAAATTTTTTATTTTCACTCTAAAAAGTTAGGGTTGGTCAAGTGGGGAGTCCCCTTAAGGCTCAGATCATTTAAAATGTGGAAAGAATTCGAAATACAGTTACAGAAACAAAAGTCTATTGATGCTGCTGCCCAGCTTGACAACAAAGGTCAATTGAAAGATGAAATGCAATACTTGTTTGTGTGTTGTATCTAGCTAAACAAACTTTACCCTTGCGTGGTCACTTAGGATATTCTAAGGGCACGTGGTAATTGTGGAAATTTTCTAGAAATTTTCAATTTAATTGCCAAATATGACCCAATTGCTAATCAGTATCTTTCCAAAGTTCAGCAGACAGATAGCTACGTTGTGTTTTATCTCTCTCCTCAGAGTCAGAATGAGTTAATTATCCTGCTCGGTGATCGTATTAGAACAGTCATCTTTCAGAAAATTGCAAAGGTCAGGAATTTTGTATTCATGTTTGATAGTACTCCGAATATTTCCACACTGACCAAATGTCCAAAGTAATTCGAAATATTCACATAGAAGATATAGAAGTCAGTGTGGTAGTCTTTCATTGATTTCATTCAGTTATAGGAGTAATCTACTGAAGTTGTTTCAGAATAGATTTGTGACAAGTTGTAGGCAGATTGCTTAAAGGTGGAAGACGACTGCGTCAAAGGGTACGATAGTGCTGCAACTATAACTGAGCACATTAGTGAAGTAAATAAACGTATCTTGGGTATTAATCCCAAAAGTAGGTTTTGTTCCATGTAGCAATTACTCGCTCAATCTTGCTGGTGTGCTGGAGTTGGCATTATTATACACTATGTGATTTTCTTTGGAACTATGGAAAAGGCGCATACATTCTTCTCAAGCTGGCACCCATTGGTGGGATGATCTTAAAGAACATGTATCAGTTCACGCTAAACAATCTTGCAACACAAGATCGAGTTCAAAGCATGAAGCTGTACGAGTACCTTTTGGGCACGCCGAGGAAATTATAGAAGTTTTGAAAATATTGAAAGATAGGACAGAAGAAACCACTGACACCAAAGGAGATACAGGAAGTTTGCTAGTTTTCATCATGAGCCCGAACTATCATAATTTTTTTCATTTTTGCAGATTTAGAACCAAATACTAACTGAACTAAATGATGCTCAGATCTACCTTCACCAGGGAATTACTCTTGATCATCGTGTGCAAAGGTTGAAAGCATTCGCTTTATTTTGCCAGAAAGGACAAGGCTATCTAATGTCAAAGGAAACTGAAAATTCTCTGTAAATATGCAAAACGTACGAAATTTCTACAGAGAGAATAATTGGAAGTCATAAGAAGATAAGTGGTGAGCAGAGTTATGATGCTGGATTGACCCTAATACAAGAAAGAAGTAGAGAATAACTGGAAAAATCTTAAGACGGAAATAACAAAACTTACACAATTCAGATGAATATGCTCCACCAGCAATTTGCTTTCCGGACAATCCAGATATTGTTAGACACTGAAAAGGATAATTTTATTAATGAACAAATTCAGCACACATGTGCTAAGTATACAGAGTTGATTATTTAACCAAAAGAGGAAGAAGAACTTACAAATTTAACTTTTAAAATTGGTTTTCTTTAACAATCGAGAACATGCTCAGATATGTAAACACTCTTGTAGCTTAAAGTAAACATCATTACCAATTCTCTGTAGTAATAACTCTCGAAAAGCGTCATTTAAGAGTAACGTCATTGCTACAGCAAATAAGCGATATGATAAAAATTTTCTTTTCTAAATAATTTGAATTAAAGATAAAGTTGCTTTCCCGATATTTGTCACGCGTTTAGAATTGCTTGATTAAATTGTTTTAAATCAGTTTCCCAATTGGGTTTGTCTAACATAAAATATGTGGTAATGTTGGTCGACATCAAGAATTTTGTTGTTTCTAATAATAATAATAATAATAAAAAAAATAATAATAATAATAATAAATATTGTGTCATTTGAAAATAGTAGTAACGAGTAATAAATAAAATATTATTATGGGGTGCATATATAATATAATATATATATATATTATATATATATATATATAAATATATATATATATATATATATATATCTATATATATATAATTAGTATGCATAATATAATACTATATATATATATATTATATTATATAATATATTATATATTATATATATATATATATACTATATATTATTATATACACGGTATATATATATATATATTATAATATATATATATTATATTATTATATATATATATATATATATATATAATATATATATATATATATATATATATATAATTATATATAATATATATATATATATATAATAATAGCTCTAATATATATAAGTTGCTGCGCATCTCTAAATGGCTTAAATAAAAATGTTAAATAATATTTATAAATAACAAAATTTTCTACGACGGTAAATTATATGCGACAGAATAGTTAAAAAATAGGCAATTTTGAGATGGGAATTCTTTTTTCCCCCTGATTTAATTTGAAACACCCTTTTTTTTCTTTTCTTTTTTTTTTTTTTTTTTTGCCATTCTATATATAATAAATGAAGCTGTGTATTTTTGAATGTTTAGATCTTCATTCCCCAATTTGTCTTTTATTTTATACTGAGACTTGAACAATCATTTTTTCTATAATTTTGTTTTCCATTACATGACTTTCTTTCTCTGGTAAAAAGGTTCGAAGGAGTTCTTTTAAAAGATAAAGAACAAGCTTTCTCTCAATTTATAAAAACTTTCGTGATAATGGGGTGTATCTCGAGCAATCTTGACTCATCATAATTGTCTGGAGAGTTTGGTTATTTGTCTCGCAATGTCGAAACACATGCCTCTATTAAATTTTTCTTCACAAAAAGAACGAAAATTAATAAGTATTCATGTACTGTTCTCTTTGCTATTAGAGCAAAAGAATTAATAACTTAAGAAGAATATTTTCAATCAAAGATTCATCTTTTGAAAAAAAGTTCCAGAAGACTCTCTCCAGTTGACCGAAAGTGATTCATCTTAACTTATTAACTTTCTGGTCAATTACCAGAATTCTTAAAAGGGGATCAAATTATTTGCACAAAATTTTTAGCTCCATTGAAGAAAAAGTATCGCTAAATTCTGAGAAAAATAAAACATTCCTTTTCCATGCTTATTAAATTTCTTCATCGATTTGCCAACCACTTAAAAATTTTATTAAGATGGTTGAGTAGTACAATTGGATTTTAAAAAAATGAGTTAGTTAGTGATAAACGATAACCCATTTCAAGATAAATTTCTTCCTCAGATTCTCTACTTTCATCAGATTGACTTGGCCCAATTAAACAAGCCTGATCTGCCATATCTAAACTTTCTAATTCTATGCATAATTATAATTACAGGAAAATCAGTAAGAACCTTTTTTAAGTTCGTTACAATGTTTTCGTCTGTACTCAGATGTTTCATATACAATTGACATTTGAATTCTGCATTAAAAGTGCGCTGGTAAACAGAATAAAACCCCAGGAGTGCCAGAATATCCATTCCTCTTCGTTGTTGCGCTTCCAAAATATTATTTTAAAATTGTACAGTCAGGTGAAATGATTTCACACAAAAGAAAGCTTTTCAATAATTAACGCGAGTAAATAACTTTTCCTCTACACAAAGGTTTAATTATGCCTTTAATTATGCCAAAATTAACCCTCTATTCTTTTTGATCCCAACGTTTATAACAAAATTCCTAGAAGGAGAGGGACTTTTAATTCCAAAAGGTTTTCTAATAAAAGCCTGTAATTGTAAGTTGAAGAATAACTGGGTTTGAGAAACACAACTGGATGTCATGCAATAAAGTAAATAAAATCGGTTTTCATGTAACATATGGAAAAATGAAGTGCAGTATCCATGAAATCGTGAATGGCCAGAAGAGAAAGCATACTTAGTAGACAATATAAGTAAGTTAGTTATTGTTAAGTAATAAATAATGTTTCCTGTTTGTCAGGTGTTATTTAAATTAAAGTGACAGCAATAATATCGTTGGTGCGATGAGTCTATAAAATTATTCCTTGTAATAGGCAATCACTGATAAGAACACATTTACAAAATTCATCCACGACGTTAGAATAAATAATTATCATATGAACAATCAACTGCACTGATTTTTATTGCTACAACTTTCCTCTGTCGTGTTCTTAAAATTCCTCTGGTTTTGCTCTTTCTCTTCTTCTTTAATAATTATATTTCTTTCTTTCTTCATTATAAAATTTCCTGATAATCCAAAATGCCGGGCTGAGTTCTTGAAGTAATATATTTACCTCGTTTCAATCGCAACTTGACTTTCCATATTTGTGTCCAATCAAAAAATATTCTTGAAAGGAATTAAGTAACATAGATATTTAAATTTGCATCAGATTTGATTCTTCTTTTCTCAAGAATGTCTGAATAATAAAACGCACAGGGTTATTCGGGATGATGTTCGCTAGTATCTGTTTAAAATTTGTTCATTATCGCATAATTTGTTGCCTACAACATATAAACATTTGCCAAAGAGTAGTGACACGCCATCTTATACGAAGGAATAAACTCAAACTAGGCTCCTTCACCAGCTCTCTCACCGGCCTTTACATTATCAAGTTCTCCTCTAGCATGTAAAGAAAGAAACTTTTATAAATCTTAGTAAATATTATATGGCAA
Organism: Trachelipus rathkii; assembly: GCA_015478945.1. NCBI lineage: Eukaryota > Metazoa > Arthropoda > Malacostraca > Isopoda > Trachelipodidae > Trachelipus > Trachelipus rathkii. Next base: position 9,433 of record JABUQX010032030.1, read on the forward strand.
ACCAAAATACCGGTTGATGATCTTGTGCAAATCATCAACATTGATCCATTTCCAATAACGGAAAGTGAAGGGGTTTTGAATTTCGATCGTAATCACTAAATGATAGTCCACTCAAAACCTCAGTCCACAACACACTGAAGATCAATTATTCATTTATTACGTTCTGTAGCAATCTTCAAACTAAGCTACGGACGAAGAAAAAATCCGAATTTTTTAATTAAGGAGGTTGGAAATTACAACCAATGAGGAATTCTGCAGAGCTCGCTGCAATGAATAAAGCCATATGTTGAATGACATATTGCAAGGTAAATCTGAAATAAATAAATAAATAAATATATTATATATTATATAATTATAGTATATATATATATATATATATATATATTATATATACTTAATATATATATTATATTATATATATATATAATATTATATATAAGTTATATATAATTTATAATATATTATATAATATATATAACATATATAAATATATATAATATTATATATATATATTTATATATATTATATATATAATGATATATATATATATATATAATATATATATATA
>JABUQX010032030.1:25000-29043 GCA_015478945.1 Trachelipus rathkii
TGAAATAAACCCAGGGGCTTTCGGGATGACTTTCCCTAAGTTAGCTGTTTAATTTGGTTCATCTATTACGAATGTTGGCACAACAAATCAGCATTTTTCAAAGAGTAATGACAAGCAATCTTATACGAAGGAATAAACTCAACTAGGCTCCTTCAACCAGCTCTGCCACCGCTTTAGCTTTGTTAAGCAATCGCAATCGATGTAAAGAGAGAAACTTGATAAAATTTTTAGTAAAATTATAGGGAAACCAAAATAACCGTTGTAAAGTCTTTTGCAAAATATCGAAATCGTCATTCAATAACCTCCAGTGAAGGTCTTGGAACTTCACGTAAGCCGGTATCACGTAAATGAATAATTATCAAAACCTCTTTCACAACACCTGAAAATCTTTATTCCATTTATTACGTTTTTGTAGCATCTTCAAACGTAGCTCGGACGAAGAAAATCTGCTTTTATTAATAACTGGATGATTAAGAAAATTACTACCAACGATGGAATTCTGCAGCAGTCCTGCAAAGAACCAACCATACTTGTTGAAATATGCAATGTAAATCTGAAATATATATATATATATAATATATATATACTAAACACTATAGCTGAATATTATATATATATATATATATATATATATATATATATATATATATTAAAAAATATTATATATTATATATGTATTTCTGTATATATGATGATATATATATATATATATATATATATATAATATATATGGGTATTATTGTATATATTATTATATATATGAAATATGCATTATGTATATATTATATATATAATATATATATATATATATATATAAACACCAACACTCACAGCTGAACAGTATATTAGCACATACAAAAATAATCTCTCTCTCTTCTCTCTCTCTCTCTCTCTCATCTCTCTCTTCTCTCTCTTCTCTCTCTCCTCTCTCTCTCTCTCCTCTCTCTCCTCCTCTTTATCTTGTCTCTTCATCATCTCTCTCTCTCTCTCTCTCTCTCTCTCTCTCTCCGTCCCTCTCTTCTCTCTCTCTCCTCTTCTCTCTCTCTCTCTCTCTCTCTCCCCCCCCCCCTCCCCCCCCCCCCCCCCCCCCCACCCCCACAATTCACCACCCCCCCCCCCCCCCCCCCCCCTCTTTCGTCCCCACCACGCCTCTCCGATCCCTCATCCGCCTCCCCTCACTCCGCTCCCAACTTCCTCTCCCTCCTCCCCCTCTCCCACCCCCCCTCCGACCTCCCTCTCTCTTCTCTCTCTCTCTCTCTCTCTCTCTCTCTCTCTCTCTCTCTCTCTCTCTCTTCTCTCATCTCACAAACCTTAATTAAAATTAATCAAACACTTAGTAAGGGGATATATATATTCCAATCATCAAAAGTAAAAATTTTAGTATTTTTATCAATCAATTTAGGAATCCTCAACCTGCAAAATACTTAAAAATAATTTCATTAAAATGCATTCAAATATTTTAATTATATTTGTATCGTTAATTAAAAATTTAATATTAAATTTATTTTTAAAAAATTATTAAGTATTATATTTAATTCCATCTTAAAAAATGTTTCATATCGAGATAAAGATATTTGATGGAGGAGCATGACTTTTCATATAATTGTTATTCAGGATCATGAATCATATAATTTTTAAAGTTTATATTATATTAAGTATTATAGATATTACAATTCTTATAAACATATATGATAAAATATATTCTCGCATATATAATATATATATATATATTATAATTATATATAATTAATATAATATATAATTATATATATATTATAATATATATAATATATATAATATATTTATATGATATATATGATATAAATTTGTTCTGACCGACCCGTTGGAGTCGGACGCACTGAAAACAGCTGGGAAAGAAGAAAAGAGAAGAAGAAAAAATTTCGGGAGAGCTTCCCGCATCTCAGAAAGCTCCAAATAGTTTTTCTATGTCTGAGAACATGAGAAAGCAGATTGAATTGCAAGAAAAGTAAAAAATCTAGCCATACTCAGTAAATACATTTTAAATTTAGTTGAACATTTTGAAATCAATATCAAATTAAAAATTTAATAAAAACAAGATTAAAATTTTATAAAATTTCAAGTAGAGGAGCACACAAAATTTTTAATTTATGTCTTCCCGTTATATTTAATAGATGATTGGAAGATGACAAAAATAATTTAAGAGGATGGAAAAAATTTTAATTGGTTCTTTTTGGCTATAATGAAAAATGAAATAGGATTTGGAGAAAAATATATTTGGATAAAGAATGGAATTATTGGGAAGTCAGTGAAAATGATTTGTGCTCAAAGAAGGTTGAATGTTTCGTAGCGGTCAGGATAAATGAAGATTTTCTTCACATGGTTCAAGGGCGACCAGGGCTACAACCCGGTCCTTTCCTTTTGCTTGTATTACTCTTGGTCCAGCGTTAGAATCTTATGCGCCTAGAAGTAAGATCCTCTGGAGAGCTCTGAGTGAACGAGTTTTGAGGCCTAATAAGAAGAGGCTAGTTCTGCTGAAAGGGCGAAAACCCTTAACTGAAGAGTGTTTAGCTCCGAGGACTGGCGTCTGAAATCATTTGAGCTCGAGAAATGGTTTTCTGGATTGCTCTAGGGTTGAGTTTCGGGCCAGAAGAAAAAGATGCTGGACCAACTGACATGGGCGAAAGCCCTTCCTTGGGAGTTGTATGTATATGAGTAATATTAATATATAGATAATATATATATATATATATATATATATATATATATATATTTTATATAAAAACTAATATTTATATATATATATATATATATATATATATTATATATTATATATATATATATACTCCGTTTCTGAAGAAACTAACCCCTTGCTGTGATGAAGTGATAAAAGTTTCCTTTGTCTTCAACTGAAATATCTCCTAAGAACAAATTCTTTCAGTTTCTTTTTAGTTTAGATATTGTTTCTCAATACTAAACAATTATTTTAGCCTAGTTTGGTATTTTCCTTTTTAGGGACAGATTGTTCATTCGTAGTAGTCACTCCAGTCCTTAACCAGTACCTGTAAAGGAAATATATTATATATCTATATATATATATATATATATATATATAATATATATGATATATATATATATATATATATATATATATATATATATATATTAAATAAATATATATATATATATATATATAAATATACTATATATCCTCTGTGAGCAAGACCAGGGTCTACCCCAAATTCACCAGCATTGGGGAAATTCCTAAAGCATGGCCAAAATTAAATGGAGAACATGAAGCGATTCACGATGTTTAAAAGAAGGGTACGTGCCAAAGGGAGATGAGAAAATAGATAAAGGAACTGCGTCCGAGACAGGTGCAGTTGAAGAAACATCTGTATTTAGATAGAGAATAGCTGATAAATCTGGTGTTCTGAAAGTTGAACAGAAACGGATCGAAACTGAATTTGGAAGGTTGTCGCATAGGAGCCCTTCTCAATGCGAAGGGGGGAATGAGACTTGGAGAGTTTCAGAAGAATAGGGTCCTTGTAACAGCGTAGTAAAGCAGTAAAAGCTAGAGGCACATCAATTCGAAGGGAAGAATGAAACTGGAAGAGAGTAATGAGAGAGAAATAGTTCAGAAAATGTCCTAGCCCATCACCAATTTCAAAGAAGGTGTAAACGGAACAACTCAAGATTGTTTCTAAACGCGTGCTCATAAAGGGGTGGTACGTCATCTAGACGAGCAAGCAACGAAGGAGAACGCTGTGAAGTTCTAAGATCTTCTAAACACCTAATCTATGGAAGCTTGTTTAGAAGAAAAATAAAATGTGATCTTTTAAAGACAGATCTTGAGATAAAACACCAGAATATTAGGGACATAAGAATGTTTAAGTTGTGTATCTTCAAAGAGCTTTTATAATTGTGGGAAGATTACGTCGAGAAGAAAGAAGGAGATCTTTTTTATTTTTGGGAAAGGCCTTGAAAAACAACCTTGTTTTTCAAGTGCCAAAAAGAAATTTTGAGAAAGCTTCGAGGCGTGTCGAGAACCTTAATTATGTAAT
>JABUQX010032031.1:0-23161 GCA_015478945.1 Trachelipus rathkii
AGCCTGGAAGCAACTGACTTCTAACCTTCTGATATTTCTAATTGGAAAAGAAAAATATGGTTGTTTTATATACATCAATAACTCATTTCCTTCATCTTTACACATTTACGTCATCTCCCATGCAACAATAACATCTTCGAAAAACACATTTCAAACCATCGTGTGTCCTTAATATTCTTGATGTTTTTTTTTATTGATTTTCTAAATATGATTTTATTGATTTTCTATTGCTTCTTTTATATATACAAGCATTTGAGAGACTGGGTGTTCCAAGGCTCCCTCAGCAGTTCATAATAACATCTCTGTTGCTTTCTATTTATTGAGGTGTCGTTAGTTCTTGCATGGAGTGTCCGTTAACACTTAAGAGTGTAAAGTTTAGGGCTTTTTGCCATACCAACTATTCTGCTCTAATTCCCTCTTTTCAATCACTTTCTGACTGTTGAACATTTGCTTCACACCTTATACTTCTGCTCTTACAAAGGACTCTATTCTTCTGAACTCTCAAAGTCTCATTCCGCCTCCATTGGAGAAGCTTTCTGCGGACCACACCGTTCCAATTCGTTTCGTCCCGTTTCTGTTCAACTTTCAGAACACAGATTTTATCAGCTTTGCTCTTATTCTACATATGCAGATGTTTCTTCACTGGCACTGGTCTCGGACGCAGTTCCTTTATCTATTTTCTCATCTCCTTTGGCATCGTACGCCTTCCTTGTAAACATCGTGAATGCTTCATGTTCTTCCTTTAATTTTGGCCTGCCTTTAGGAATTTTCCCCAATGCTGGGTGAATTGGTAGACCCGTCTTGCTCACCAGAGATATATATATATATATATATATATTAATTATTACATATATTATATTATATATGTTATTGATATAAATATACTATATACATAATTATATATATATATAGTATATATATATATTATATATATTATATAAATTCCTTATCAGGTACTGTTAATGACTGAGTGACTACTACGTGAATGAAAATCTGTCTAAAATAGAGAATAGATACCAAACTAGGCTAAAATATATGTTTAGTATGAGAAAACAATTCTAAACCTAAAAAAACCTGAAGAGAATTGTTCTTAGGGATATTTCATTGAAAGACAAAGAAAATTTTTAACTCGTTTTCATACATTGTAGAGAGATTAAAAATTTGGATATATATAAATATATTATATTATATATATATATATATATAATATATAGTATAATATAATATATATATATATATATATATATATATATATTATTGTATATATTATATATATATATGATATTATATTATATATAATAACACTCTCTCTATAACAACTCCCAGGAAGGGCTTTCGCCCTGTCAGTTGGTCCAGCATCTTTTTCTTCTGGCCCGAAAACTCAACCCTAGAGCAATCCAGAAAACCATTTCTCGGCTCAATGATTTCAGACGCCAGTCCTCGAGTTACCACTCTCAGGTAGGGTTTTCGCCCTTTCAGCAGAACTAGCCTCTTCTTCCATTAGGCCTCAAAACTCGTTCACCAGAGCTCTCCCAGAGAGATCTTGCTTCTGGGCGCATAAGATTCTAAAGCCTGGGACCAGAGTAATACAAGCCCAAAAGGAAGGAACCGGGTTGCTTAAGCCCTGTCGCCCTATAACCATGCATATAAAATCTTCATTTATCCTGACCGCTACGAAACATCAAACCTTCTTTGAGCACAGAAATCATTTCCACTGACTTCCCAATAATTCCATTCTTTATCCAAATATATATATATATATATTACCAAATCCTATTTAATTTTTCATTATAGCCAAAGAGAACCAAAATATTGCCCTCTTCTTAAATTATTTTGTTTGAAAACTCCTTCATCTATTAAATATTAACGGGAAGACATAAATTTAAAAATTTGGTATTGCTCCTCTACTTGAAATTTATAAATTTTGAATCTTGTTTTTAAATTAATTTTAATTTTGATTTAATTTTGAAAATGTTCTTTTATATTTATATTTTATTTAGTAAGTATGATTAGATTTTTATTTTTCTTGCAATTCAATCTGCTTTCTCCTGTTTCTCAGACTAGAACTATTTGGAGCTTCTGAATAGCTCCTCCCAATCCTCTCTGGTTCTTTCGTTTCTTCTTTCCAGCTGTTTTCAGTGCTCTCCGACTCCCAAACGGCGGTCAGAAAACCAAATATATCATATATATCATAATAAATATATATTAATATTATTATAATATGATATATATATATATATATATATATATATATATATATATTATATATATATATATATATATATATATATCTCGTTTTAATGAAAGTTTTTCAATAAATCTTTATGTTTATTGATATAATACTTTGAAAAATATTTTTTATATCCTGTTAGTAATACTTTTCACTCAGGCTCCACCATCCAATATCTTTATCTCGATAATGAAAGCGATTATTTTAAGGATGGAAATTAAATATACATACTTAATATGTTTTTGAAATAATCATATTTAATATTAAATTTTAATTACAATTAAGGTGCACAAAGTTAATTATTTGCATCCTTCCTAATGAAATTATTTTTTAAGTGTCTGTTGGTAGATGGTTTTCTCATTTTGATATTACAGTAATGATTTTTTTACTTTGGTGATGTATTGGGCCGGAGAGTATAGTAATATCACCTACTATATGTTGTTGATTTAATTTTGAAGTTTTAGGATTGTTGTGGTTGAGGAGGTTAGAGAGAAGAGAGGAGAGAGATGAGAGAGAGAGAGAGAGAGAGAGAGAGAAAGAAGAGAGAGAGAGAGAGAAAGAGAGAGAAGAGAGAGAGAGAAGAGAGAGAGAGAAGAGAGAGAGCGAGAAGAGAGAGAGATGAGAGAGAGAGAGAGAGAGAGGAGAGAGAAGAGGATGGGAGAGAAAGTGATTTGAGTATTATTTTTTTTAATGTGCTAATATACTGTTCAGCTGTGAGTGCTGTGTTTTATATATTATATTATATATATATATTTATATATATATATACATATATTCAACAAATATATATTATATTATATATATATATATATTATATATATATAATATATATATATATATATATATATATATATATATATATATATATATATATATTATATATATATATATATATATATTATATATATATATATATATATATATATTTTATATATATATATATATATATATATATATATATTATATATTTCAGATTTACCTTGCATATTTCAACAAATATGGTTTATTCATTGCAGGACTTCTGCAGAATTCCATCGTTGGTAGTAATTTCCAATCATCCCGTAATTAAAAATCGGATTTTTTCTTCGTCCGTAGCTACGTTGAAAGATGCTACAAAACGTAATAAATGGAATAAAGATCTTCAGTGTGTTGTGAAATGAGGTTTTGAGTGACTATCATTTAGTGATACGGCGTGAAATTCCAACACCTTCACTTTCCGTTATTGGAATGACAATGTTGATATTTGCACAAGATCTCCAACGGTATTTTGGTTTGCCATATAATTTTACTAAAGATTTTATCAAAAGTTCTCTCTTTACATCGATTGGATTGCTTAACAAGCTAAAAGCGGTGGCAGAGCTGGTGAAGGAGCCTAGTTTGAGTTTATTCCTTCGTTATAAGATTGCTTGTCATTACTCTTTGAAAAATGCTGATTTGTTGTGGCAACAATTATGTGATAATGAACCAAATTTTAAACAGCTACTTAGCGAACATCATCCCGAAAGCCCTGTGGTTTATTTTTCAGAATATTTTGAGAAAGTAAAATCGACATCTGATTCAAATTTATTAAAATCTATGACATTTGATTTTCTTTCAAAGAAATTTTCTTACTGGACAAAAGATGTAAATGAAGTTGGAATCTTAATGAGCTTGAGATTTAATAATCCAAGAAAATCAAGTATTTTGCAAGAACAAGGAAATAAAGAAGGAAGAGGAACAATAAATATTAAAGAAGAGGAGGAGGAAGCAAAACAATATTTTTTTAAAGAACTAGAGAAAGTTGCATCAAATGAACAAAATTCAATTACTTTTATTTTTGACAATTTTTTGCATCAAGTTTGGATGTATTTTGAAGTAGGTAACTTATCAAGTGATCAGCTATTAACAAGGGATTTTATTGCTCATCGAGATATTATTATGATTCTTTTTTTTAATATAACTGAGAAAGAATTATTTTTACTTAATTTTAAATTACTTTATAGTCTGCTAAGAAGCTTTTTATTCTGGCCATTGCAGCATTTTTTCATGAAAACAGCAATTTCATATTTTCATATTTTAAACGAAGACAAATTTTATTGTTTATTGCATGACATCGTTGATGTATCTCAAGACCCAATTTTATGTTCAACTTACAATTACAGGCTTCTATTACGAAACTTTTGGATTAAAAGCCCTTCTCGTCTTAGGAAATTTGTTATAAATGTGGAGTCAGGAAGAATACAGGTTAATTTTGGCATAATTAAACCTCTCTGTTACGGAAAATATAATTATATTTCAAGCTTGTTATTAGAAAAGCTTCTGTTGTTTAAAACCATTTCACCTGACGTGTACAATTTTAAATTAATTTTGAAAAGCGCAACAACCGAAGAGAAAATTGATATTCTGTCCACTCGTGGAGTTTCATTTGTTTCAGCGCTACTTTATAATGTAAAATTCAAATTGGCCAATTTCTATATAAGCAAGCTGAGTACAGACCAAAACATTCAGGCGAACTTTAAAAAAAGTTCTGTATTACCTTTAATCCTAATTTCTTCAATAGAATTAGAAAACTTAGGTATGGCAGATAAGTTTATTAATTGGGCAGTCAATCCTGATGAAGTAGAGAATCTGAAGGAAGAAATTTATCTTGAATGGTTTACGTTTATCAACGTAGCTAACTTATTTTTAACATCCAATTGTACTATCAACCATCTTAATAAAGTTTTTAAGTGGCTTGGCAAATCAGATGAAGAAATTAACGAATGGAAAAGGAACTATTTATTTTCTCAGAATTTAGCAGAATCCTTTCTCTTCAATGGAGCTCAATTTTGTGCAAATAAATTTGATTCCTTTTTTGAATTTCTTGGAATTATTGACCAAGAAAGGTTAATAATTAAGAATGAGTTACTTGTCGTCACTATGGAGAGAGTCTTTTGGGAACTTTTTTCAAAAGATAAAATTGATGAAAATTTTCAACATAAATTGTTGTGTATTTGTTCTAATAATAAAGAAAAAGTTCATGAGTATATTATCCAATTGCGTGATTTTTGTGAAGATAAAACTTCAAGAGAGAATATATTTCGACTTTGCGAAATACAAATAAAAGACGTTTCAAACAATGATGTTTCACCAAGGTTGGTCGAGATACAACCCCATTATCAGAAAATTGACAATATAATTGCAGAGATATTTTGTTCTTCTCCTTTTAAAACAACTCATCCATTCGTATCAGAGAAAGAAAAGTTGTACATGGAATAAAATTTTGAAAGCATGATTGTTCAAGAAGTTAAGTATAAAAATAAAAGACAATATGGGAGAGAGAATGAAGTTGGTAGTAAAACTTTACCCGTCAAAATATTTTTCATAAAGCTTCAATTTATTAATAGATAATTCCAACAAATAATAAAATTAAAAAGATGATATGTATTGTTATAATTAAATAAATTAAAAGATGATGATGATATATATTATAATATATTTTTTATATACTATGATATATATAATAGTATGATGTAGTAGTAAGTTTTGAGATCTATATATATTATTAATGTGGTATATTAATATATATATATATATATAAGATACCTCAGTGTAGTGTAATATAGTATATCAGTATATAAGTAGTAGTTAATATAGTATAGTTATAATAGATAACTCACACATTATATATATATACTATATATACTATATAAGTAGGTGAAGTATCAGTAGTATTATATATAATATATAGTATAAATACTATTATAATATATAGTTAAATAACTTCGCGAACGCTACCTTTGAATAAGGCCTAAAAGCACCAAAACGCAAATGATAATGCCTAAGAAGAAATTAATGGTCAATTGTTAACAATTAAAGTCTTTTTGGGAATTATTAAAAAAGACAGTTATCCGCCTCTAAAAATAGGTATGAATATTAATAAATAATAATAGAGGAAATAAAGACGGAAAAAAAACGAGTGTTTATTATTAGATTCCTAGCGAAAATAATATGAAAAAGAAGGAATGAAAATATGAGAATGAAGAGAAAAAAAAAATGTGGAACGATATGTAAAAGAAAGTATAAAGTGAGATATATGAGAATGTCATCTAGGATAGAATGGGCTAGTTATAGCACAGTTTTGTGAAAATTCCAGTGTATGTTGAACTCCGCGAATTATCATCCTTCTGATTAGTTGTTTGAGAATAAAGAATGAGATACGAACTGTAAAAATCTTGAAAAGGTGACATAATTAGCCTTTAACATTAAAAAAGATGGGAAAGTGGAACAACAAAAACTCTTGCAAAAAAGGTCATCGTAGTTAGCTTAGGCTATAAACGAGTGAGTAATTAGGCCATGATGATAGGACAGTGCGTATGGGTTCAAGATAATAGTATGTAATAAGTCATAGAATATTCAATGTTTATAATAATAAATAATAATAATAATTAATATTAATAATATTATAAGTATAATCAGAACTACTATGGGGAAGTAAAATATATAAATTTATCTAATAATAATAAGAAGATACAATTCACAATAAAATATACTTTCATTACAGTCATGTATTCTTTTCATTCTACAAAATATTGGTTGGAATTTTGATAGTTATGATTTGAATTTTTATATTTGTCTTAAAGAAAAAAATTTTAATCAAGGTTTTTGGTTATAAATGAAACACACCTAATCCCACTGGGTTAATGCGAGAAACAGTGACCTAAATCCCTAAATAAATGCAATCTTAATATATATAATTTTAAAACAGTTAAGATCAAAAGCATTTCTATTCATTTATGTGCAGTCTCAGATAGCAAATTGTGCTTGAAACCTTTTTTTTTTGAAATCTCATCTGAACAAAAAAACTAGTACTTTTTACTTAAAGGAACTGGTACTATTTTCATAATAGGCAACTATTAACTAGAGCGTAGGAGTCTAATTTTTCATATATATTTATATATAATATATATATATATAATATATATTATATATATATATATATATATATATAGTTGATACTAGTATATAATAGTATATGATATATATTATATATATATACTATATATTATATATATAATACATATATATAATTGAAATAATATATTAGGGTTTATAATTAATATATTAGCGATGAATATTTTAAACCAAATAAAACTTTTTTGTTCATCGATATGTTTAACAGTTTTAATAGCTACAGGGAAGGAATACATTGCGAGAATGCTGGTCCAGTTTCTAAAGTGCGGAAAATGTGTAAAAAAAAAAAATAAAAAAAAATTAACGAATAAATATAAAAAAAATAAAAAATTATAAAATAAATGCAATCATTGAAGACAAGGAGGTGAAAAGTAACAAGTGGGAGAGAAAGCGTTGAAAAGACGAAATTTTTTGTACTACTTCTTAGGTCAAGAAAGCTGGGGAGTTGAATAACCCTAATAAATAAAATACCTATTGGCTATTTTTTTTTTAGGAGCAGGGGACATAATATATTATAAGGCTTAATTTTAACATTCGTGCAGCACACAAAATAAAAACTAAAGTCATCGATATTTTATGGGATTTGTCAATACGATTGTATTGGTATATTAAATCGTTAGTTGTAAGATCGACTTTTCAGATCCGACTTATCAATAAAAAATCGGAACAGTATGCTTACAAACTTTATATTCGTCGCATGTGTAAAGTGAAGTTGTCAGCGCAAAGTTTACAATGGATTGTAAAGTGATTTAATTCTGATATATGCCAAAACGATTGGTGCATGCTAGGTTTTTTTAGAAAAACATTGTCAACTTAATTTGCAACAACACAGGATGTGATATAAATCCTTCACATAAAAGCTCTTTCTATAATGCTCTTAGTGATTTTGGAGAATAAATTTACTATGTAGTGTAAATTACCCTGAAATTATCATGTAGTGAAAATTATTCTAAGTTACCCAGTGGTAATATTTACCTTGAAATTATACCATTGTGAACATTAAATAATTAGTTATAAAAAGGTGAAAATTATATATTTATTCAAAATTATTATTGTTCTATGTATTTTAATATAAAATATTATAAAAGTATATATTATTATATTATTATTTAAAATTTCTTAAGTGGTCTTAAATTAACTATATTTATATTTATTTTCTCCAAGGGATGAGTTATTTAATTTTCTTATGCGAATAATTATTCTGAATTACACAATAGCACTTATCCTAAATTTATATTATATATAATTATATTTATTTATGAAACATTATATGAATATTCATTTAGGCTTACTATCATTTATACATTGAATTCCATGGACCAGCTACGTAAAACGTCGCTTTAACTCATCGATTAATATGGAGTTGTAAAAGTTATGTTTATTACGGCATAGTTGATCAGTAAAGTCACTTGTCGGTTTATAAGCCGGTCTATAGCTCTTTAGACTATCAGACCCTATGCTTTGCCAAAACGAGGTTTGGTCTGACTTGTAGTCCCAATAAAATTGAGTACTATTTTTTAATGGTTTACACTTTTTAGCGGGTATCGTATATTTCGTAGCCAGATCGAGGGGTACGAAAACGTGGTATTCGGTTTTCATACTCCGCGATGGATTTTGATCGTTAGAACCCCTCGTAGAACACACAAAAAGATCAAGAGAAGGCGTGGGTCCGAGTGACCAACACAGGTAGGGCGGGATTAAGTCTCTCCGTAGTACAAATATATGGCGAGAGCGACACCGAGAGACCTTCCTGTACGCTCCGGGAGCAGCGCACTAAGCCCCATCGTGATGCTCTTTTAGTTTATGATGGTGATATACAAAATACGAGCTCAAAAATAAAAATTAAATTATCCCCTTTAAGCATACATACATAATCTTTTTTACAGGAAATAAATTGTTTATTTACAATTTCTACTTCGCTATTCTTAATTAAATAATTCTCCTTCTTATTACTCTAAATAAAATTTCGACTCCGGCTCATGTAACGATGACTATTAAAGAATATAACTTAAGTTTTATATTCTTTATATATTAATATATATTTAATTATTATAAATTAAATATTATTGATATATATTAGATTAGCGTATAATAATACTTAGGAAACTTATAAATCAAAATATATGAAAATAATTAATATCTTCATTACTATAGTATATTTATATATTTAGGACTAAATAAATTCTAGGCCTAAACATATTCAAGTAGGCCACCATTTCTCTCTTTACAACGATCTATACTATTTTATCAGAATTATAAAATAGTAATGCGTGTAATTATTATCGTAATCTAATCGCAACCCATAATATATTCTATATGTAAATAAATGTAAATATCATTCTTAAAAAATATAATGTTATGACTAGCGAATATATGTTTCAAAATATTTACACCATATATATTATTAAATATATATTATATAATATATAATGTAATTTATATATAATATTAATTATATAATATTATAATATTAAGATATAATATATATAAAGTAATATGATATATATATAATAACTATATATATATATTAAAATATATATTAATAATTAATAAATATATATATTATATATTTATATAGGTAATAATAATATTGTATATATAATATATAATATATTAATATAATCAATTTTCTTATTCTGTAAAGCGTATTACCACGCAATGTAGGGGGCCTCGATTAGCGATTTTTCCCGTGGAAGTCACATGGGGTGGGTACAAGTTTATCATATCCTCGAATAGGCGGGAATAGGCGGAGTTGAAACCCGCGACATTCTTCTCATATAAATATTTCTCAAGTAGGCATGGGGTTCTCGGGTAGAGACATCTATCTTCCAGGATGGGAGGGAGTTTAAGATGCACCGACCCTTGCCGTAGTAAATCCTCAGTGAAGGGGGTAACGCTTATAAGTAGAACCCAACCTACCTACCTCTCGCCCATCACGGTTCGGATTATGATGCCGTCTTTATTGGGGTATTTCTTTACGTTAATATAGAAAAACAAAAAACAAGTACCACAAAAAATATTTATTATCCATATGTACAACAAGTCTATTTTATTTAAAACGTAGTAACTAACTTTATAAGCTTCACCAAACTCTATGGCATTGCTACTGTGTACGAGCTGGGATAGATTTAAGTTTTAACAATAATTTTATTTTTATTTAAATTATAGCAAGTATGTAATAACTAACATAAATAAGATTAACGCGATCGATAAGAAGCAGAATATACCAAAATGTATTTTATTTCCCTTTTGCTTTTAAATATTTAGTTGTTTGGTTTATTTTTAGAAAGGTAATTCTCTTAATTACCTTTTTTTTTCTTTTTTTGGTATTTTATTTTACATATTCCCGACTCTACGTTATTAAAATTTGGAAAACGAATTTTTCCAGCCATTATCTGTCTAGAGTCATGTTTTTCACTGCCTTTTCCCTGCTAAGGAATAAGGTTTGATCTGATAAGTATAATCGAGCAATCTGTGAGATTGAGAAAGATTATATTATCTTTTCTGCCATAAGAGTTAACAACCTCTTCAGAACCTGTCAGCTCATCACTCTTTATTATACTACAAATATATACTTCAGCATTTTCTTTTATTATTAAGAGTCAATTTCATATACATAATACCATTATAATATATTGTAATTAAAAAAATGATTTATATTCGTATAAATTTATTATATATTTTTTGTTTTAAATTGATAAATATATAAATCTATTCACAATAAAAGACTTTACTATCTTACTCATGTGACGACCTTTCACTCACAAATTTTATTTTACATCAATATCTCAAGAGGTTTAAATTCGTCATTTTACTCATTGGTAATATATTTTACCATAAAAATCAATATTCACAACATCATAAATAAAACAGACAAGTTACAGAAAAATCTAAACACTCAATTTTATATTGGCTGCACAACTCTACGAACTCTAGGAGTCTTCGAGTTGAGATCTGAGAAATGTTGAATTCTGGACTACTAATCAATCGTCTTGTGAATTATATTAACAATAGTATATGCTCTAGATTCGCTTGCACAGATTATATATTTTAACTAATATGTTGGGTCAAATATGATATCTATGCCACTCAAAACAGACAACACAGTTAGAACAGTAAGCACCTTATAGTTAATGAGATGTCGGTGAGATAGATGACTGAACATGTCTATGCAGTTTTACTTACCCTAGATATCACATGACGGTAGCCAAAAGAAAAGCACTCTCTGGTCAAGAAAACTGATTCTCTACACGCTTCGTAAAGAAACTGATAGTATCCCACTCTCTCCTAGAACCATCTGTATAAACCTGCGCCGATTAAGCATGAACGGAAAGATGGAAGAGCATTGAGGCTTGCGGCTATACTCTTTAAATCCTAGATGGTCTGCCATGTCTGAATGCATAACGTACCTCCTATCAACCGTAACCATATTCGTTGACGATAATAGGCTTCCGCTATACACCATGAAATATACTGGCATTCATCGATAAGAGAGAAAGCCCAAAATGATATATTTATATGGATCTAGGAAAGAGCAAGATTTAGACTCGGGATAAACATTTTTTCTCACTAAATAAGTTTCAGCAGCATGATAATCGAGATATTCGTTGGTACGGTGGCTGACCGAAAGTCGTGCTTATCCAACTATTGCGGGATAGAGAGCGAATCCAGGCAAAATCCTGGTACTGAAGGTGGATATTCAACGGATGACCTATTTTTATCACCGCATAATGTGGTGTTGGCACGCTGTCTGCCAGCCCCTTCTCTTTGTACCAGTTTCCCTGGCGCAGCACCGTGGAGACTGATGCTGGACTGATGTGTTATTCACTCGGAGAGGTCAATGTATATAAGCCACTAAGCAGTCCCGACTTATGTACAATAAATGTAGCAGTTAATCACTTTGCTACTACCAGATTCTCCGTCGGAAATCACCAACCTGTACTTGAGACTGAGTTCGCGAGTTGTAATTAACACAACGAGAAAATTTGGGTCTTCCATAATTAATCATCACAGACATAAATACGATTAATTGCTTTTGGGTAATATATCTTTTATTTATCATATTTTTATCTTTATTTAATTAATTTCTTTTCTCAAGGGTGCTCCATACTCTGACTACATTGTTTGCATAAACATAGCAAATAATGTTCTTTTTTACGCAATTACTGAATTATATAATAATTGTGCTATAAGATCTATTTTAGCGGAATATTTTCCCTAACATACACTTTAATGTGAATAAATATACAAATTTTCCACTTGAACAGACAGAGGGGCAGCAGTGTGCGTGATATATGACGTGACGACCTGACTATCTATCATGCAAAAGTAATGCCAAACAATGTGAAGAAACCTATTGCATTTTAGTCAAATCATAAAGTATAGGAGCGCCCATTTTTGCGTTCCTAATTCATTGCTCGTTTCACGCGTTGAACACATAATAATATATCGAGGTATTCATTTGGATGAATATCTCATTATCATAATCAGATAGTTCAATTATTGAGCTAAATAAATACATATTATAAAATATATATATGTGCTCTTCGAGTTATTTATAAATAATATATCGAAATTATATGAATTTATATGATTGATATTTTACAATGAAAAATGCTGACTCAAATGTGAGCTACATATTAAAAAAAGTCTTATTACTATTATATCAGAGATAACTTAATATAAAAGTTAATTATATATAATGTAACATTTTAAATTGTATCATGGACAATAAAAAAAAAAATTATTATATGTGTTTGTAGATCGTTGGAGTTAAAGTTTGTAAATGCATATAATTAATAGAGAAATTATAAATAATAATTTTTTACTGAGTTGAAAAGCAACATTAAAAAAAAAGACCAAACACTTTCCTTGTGGTAAGTGCTTGATAATATTAAAGGAGTTATTTTGCATTTTCTAAAAAATAGCATATACAAATGATGATCTTAATTTTGTCAAAAGATTAACAAATGTAAATATGACCTGAATTTATTAATAGTAAAAGTGAAAATTTGACAAATATTTCTCTTATGCTTTGGGCTTGAACACTTAAAAATGAAATTAATTTAATTAATAATGGAGTATTATTATTATTAGGTCCTCCACACTTTCTTTTTTCTTTAATATTTCTCAATGTTCCTTTGCTCTTTTATAATTTTTGTATCGTTATGTTCTCTTACGCACGAGAAAAGTTATTCTTGTAGTATTCTAACAGTGGATAGATGACATGATTAAAATTCGCTATGCGTTATTCTGATTTAATTTCTTACATAGATATAAATTGATAGTTTGATTACGGAATGGGAATATACTAGGTTTGACCACGAAAAATAGTCAAATGAGCATGTATCACGCACCGACAGTGCTATTTCACGAAAATGTTTGCAATTCATTCGCAGGCGCATACGATCCGCGTGTTATATTTAAGTTCTTCAAAAATATATTCTGAATAAATTCCAATACCCTACTAGTCTGTATCTGGAATGAATGTTCGACTAAATCGATAAGACATGAGGGTTTCAGAAAATATGGGTTTATTATCACTAATTCTTGTTTGGGCGTAGGTCAAATATTCTGAAAACTTACTAATCATTTCCCGCATAAAATAAAATCAAGTCTAATTTTTATTTATAATAGCAGTAATCACACCATGGGCATATTCTTTAAATAAAGGACTACTTATAATGGAATAATTAAACCAAACTAGGCATTCACTTCACAAGCTCATGTGACCTAACCAGTTTTTATCAAGTACTTGTATTATAAAGCTAATACAATATCTGATGATATAAGAGAGATGAAATATATTTGTAATAAATCTTATTTAGGTTAAAAATATTAGGGACATTATAATATCATGTTGTAAATCTTTGGTAGCAAATTATATTCGAATACATTGCCATATTCATACAATAGATCAGTAATGTTGAGAGTATAGGTATTTATAGATAGTATATTTTACATATACAGTATAGTATAATATATATATCTATAATAATATAATATATTAGTTAAATTATAGCGAATATTAACATAAATAATATATACCTTATTGACATTAACTGAAGATTATATTCATTTTTTATTCGATTCTTTGTAGAATACCGTGGCCTATCATGGTTGAGCTGGTTCGAGGTCGTACCCATACGGAAACGAAGTAAATAAATTCTGACCTTTATATTAAATTACGCTTGCGAAGTGAGTCTTTACAGACACAAAATGTAAACCTACAAACGAGATGGGAAAATCTGCAGCTATTCCTGACAAAACAGAACCCAACCAATAATATGTTGAACATGATGCACATGTCAAATTCTTCAACTCTTGACCAACGGAGAAATCAGAGAGAACCATATTATCATTATTAATTCATTACTAGAACTACATGAAAAAATCAACTTAATTGATCACCATTCATTTATTATTTCAGCTTACAAATTAGGATTTAATTCTAATATTATACCATTATGACAAACGGTACTGATCTATCTATATAGTATAATATATATATTATTATATTTTATATAATATATATATATTTAATAATATATATAATAATAATATATATATATTATATATAATATATATATATTATATATATATAATATTAGTATATATATATATAATGTGTGTGGTGTGTGTGGTGTCGTGTTGTAATTTGCACGTAAAGAAATGTTTCATGTCATTTATATTATTATTATTTTTTATTAATTATTATATACTTATTTATTATTTTATTATTATTATTATTATTATTATTATTATTATTATTATTATTATTATTATTATTATTTACATGGACGCATTTCATTTTTATTGTTTTTGCATAAATTACCTTCGATACTTTTATTCATCCGTTACTCGACGAACTTTTTCATCTAATTTACTAGTATATATCTTCCTTATAATGTTTGTTTGGCCGATACTCAATTAGACTTTTTTGTATTTAAAGAAAAAAATTTTTACCACATCGCTTATTTGCTGTAACAGCGACATTACTCGAAAGTGGCGTTTATCGAGAGTTATTACTACTGAGAAATTGGTAATGATGTTTACTTTTAACTACAAGAGTGGTTATATATCTCAACATGTTCTCGAATGTTCCAGAAAACCAATTTTAAAAGTTAAATTTGCAAATCTTCTTCTTCTTCTTCTTCTTCTTCTTCTTCTTCTTCTTCTTCTTCTTCTTCTTTTTTCTTCTTTCTCTTTTTTTTCTTCTTTTTCTTCTTTTTCTTCTTCTTCTTCTTCTTCTTCTTCTTCTTCTTCTTCTTCTTCTTCTTCTTCTTCTTCTTCTTCTTCTTCTTCTTCTTCTTCTTCTTCTTCTTCTTCTTCTTCTTCTTCTTCTTCTTCTTCTTCTTCTTCTTCTTCTTTTCGTTCAACCGTTAATCCTTTTTACATCTTCCTTTCCTTCTTCTTATTTCTTTTCTACTTACTATTATTATTACTATCTTCTTCTTCTTCTATCTTCATCTTTCTTCTTTATCTTTCTCTCTCTCTTTATCTTCTTCTTCTATCTCTTTCTTACTTCTTACTTCTTCTTCTTCTCTTCTTCTTCTCTATCATCTTCTTCGTCTTCTTCCTATCTTCTTCTTACTTCTTCTATCTCTACTTCTATCTTCTTGTCTATTTACTATATCTATTATTTTTACCTTCTATTCTTTACTTATATTTTATTATATATATATAGTATATCTAATATAATATATATATATATATATTGATATATATATTATATATATATATATATATATATATATAGAACAACAAACATTGAAAGCTGAACAGTATATTAGCACATACAAAAATATCTCCTCTCTCTCCTCCTCTCTCCTCTCATCTCTCTCACCCTCCTCCTCCTCTCCTCTCTCTCTCGTCTCTCTTTCTCTGCTCTCTCTCTCATATCTTCATCACTCCCCATCCTCTCGTTGGTTTGGCTCATTTCGACTCTCTTTATCTGTCTCTCACTTCTCTGACTTTTTCTCCTCTCTCGTCTCTCCTCTCTCTCTCTCTCTCCTCTCTCTCCTCTCTCTTCTCCATACTCCAATGCCTATAATTAAATTACATCAAAAACACTTAGTAGGGATATAATATAAGCAAAATGAAGGAAGTTAAAATTATAGTAATTTTATCAATCACTTTTTTAATATTTTACCACAAGACAACTTTAAAATTAATTCCATACACTTTAATTTCAAATTAAGATAGAGTTTGTGAGGGATTAAAAATTTAATATTAAAAATTTTATTTTTAAAAATATATAAGTATTATATTTATATATAATAAAAAAAATAATGGTTTGTTCAACAATTTCGTAGCCATTAATATTGATGAAGAGCCTGAAGTGAAAAGTATTACTAAAAAGATAATAAAAAATATTTTTAAAGTATTATATATATATATATTATATAATATTTATAGTATATATAAATATTATATATATATATGATATATAGTATATATATATATAATATATATATATATTATATATATATATATATAAAATATATATAATATATTATATATATATATATATATTAATAATGACTATGATATGATATATTTGTTCTGACCGCCGGAGTCGGAAGCACTGAAAACAGCTGGGAAAGAATGAAACGAGAGAACCAGAGAAGAGATTGGGAGAGCTATTCAAAAAGCTCCAAATAGTTCTAGTCTGAGAACAGGAGAAAAGCCGATTGAATTGACAAGAAAAGTAAAAAATCTAACCCATACTCAGTAAATAACATTTTAAAATTTAGTTAAACATTTTTGAAATTAAAATCAAATTAAATTAATTACAACAAGATTAAAATTTTATAAAAATTTCCAAAAAATTGCAGGAGCAACAAAATTTTTAAATTTATGTCTTCTCCAGTTAATATTTAATAGATAATGGAGTTTTGACAAAAATAATTTAAGAAGAGGGAAAAAATTTTAATTGGTTCTTTTTTGCCTATAATGAAAAATTAAATAGGAATTTGATATATATATATACTATATATATTTGGAATAAAGGAAATTGGAATTATGGGAAGCTCAGTTGGAAATGATTTGGTGTTTCTCAAAGAGGGTTGAATGTTTCGTAGGCGGGTGAGAGAGAGATGAAGGATTTTCTTCCATGGTTATAGGGCGACAGGGCTAGCAAACCCGGTCCTCTCCCTTTTGAATGCTTGTAAATTTTTACTCTTGGTCCAGGCGCGTTAGAATCTTATGCGCCCAGAAGCAAGCTACTCTGGAGAGCTTTGAGTGAACGAGTTTTGAGGCCTCTAATGAAAGAAGAGGCTAGTTCTGCTGAAAGGGCGTACCTGAGAGTCTTAACTCGAGGACTGGCGTCCTGAAATCATTGAGCTGAGAAATGGTTTTCTGGATTGCTCTAGGGTTGAGTTTCGGGCCAGAAGAAAAAGATGCTGGACCAACTGACAGGGCGAAAGCCCTTCCTGGGAGAGTTGTTATAGAGCAGAGTGTTATTATAATATATATATATATTATATATATATATATATTATATATATATATATATATATATATATATATATAATATATATATATATATATAATTAGTATATTATATATATAATATAATATCTATTATATCGTTTCTGAAGAAACTACCTTGCGTGAATGAAGTGATAAAAGTATTTCTTTGTCTTCAATGAAATATTCTAATGAACAATTCTTCAGTTCTTTTTAGTTTAGAATTGTTCTCTCAATACTAAACATTAAATTTTAGCCTAGTTTAGGTATATTTTCTCTTTTAGGGAACAGACATGGTTTATTAGTTCCCAATTCACTCAGTTCATTAACAGTACTGAATAAGAAAAGTATATATATATCATATATATATAAATATATATATAATATATATATATATATAAATATATGGATGCATGTCTATATATTAGATATATACATAACATATACATGTATTATAGTATATATATATATATATCCTCTGGTGAGCAAAGACAGGGTCTACCAAATTTCACCAGCATTGGGGAAAATTCCTAAAGCAGGCCAAATTAAAGGAGAACATGAAGCGATTCACGATGTTTAAAAGAAGGGTACGTGCCAAAGGGAGATGAGAAAATAGATAAAGGAACTGCGTCCGAGACAGTGCCAGTGAAGAACATCTGTATGTAGAATAGAGAATAGCTGATAAATCTGTGTTCTGAAAGTTGAACAGAAACGGGACGAAACTGAATTGGAAGGTGTGTCGCAGGAGCCCTTCTCAATGGAGGGGGAATGAGACTTGAGAGTTCAGAAGAATAGGGTCCTTTGTAACAGCAGTAGTAGCAGTATAAAGATAGAGGCACATCAATTCGAAGGGAAGAATGAAACTGGAGAGAGTAATTGAGAGAGAAATAGTTAAGACAAAATGTCCTAGACATCACCATTTCAAAGAGAGGTGTAAACGGAACAACTCAAGATGTTCTACGCGTGCTCCATAAAGGGGTGGTACGTCATCCTAAGAAGAGCAAGCAACTGAGGAGACGCTGTGAAGTTCTAAAGGATCTTCTAAACACCTAATCTTATGGAAGCTTGTTTAGAAGAAAAATAATGTGATCTTTTAAAGAAAGATCTTGAGATAAAACACCAAGAATATTAGGGACATAAGAATGTTTAAGTTGTGTATCTTCAAAGAGCTTTTATAATTGTGTGGAAGATTACGTCGAGAAGAAAGAAGGAGGATCTGAGTTTTTGAGGCCTTGAAAACAACCTTGTTTTCAATGCCAAAATAAGAAATTTGAGAAAGCTTCGAGGCTAGTCGAGACCTTAATTATGTAATCCTTTAAAAGGAAACGGAAACTCGAAATGTGATACGAATGCATGGCAATGGTGAGGAAATGGTATAATATTTCTTTAACACAAAAAGCCAATGAAAACATAATAAAGATGCATAAATCTGCAGTTAAATTTAAGTTTACATTTCATAGATATTAAATTATGAGACGTCATAACCTTTTTAGAGAAATTCAAACATTCCAGAGAGAGAGAGAGAGAGAGAGAGAGAGAGAGAGAAGAGGAGAGAGAGAGAGAGAGAGGAGAGAGAGAGAGAGAGAGAGAGAGAGAGAGAGAAACCTCCATCGATATGTTATAAATAGGAAATTAGGAAACTTCATCACTTTTTTCCGGTTCATTTTTCGTTTTGGTTTATTTTCTTTTTTTAAATTCGTCCTAAGAGTTTCATGAAAATCGGATGGGATCGGTTTAATTATACAGGGGTGGGGAAACTATCGCCCGCGGGCGCCACCTCATTTTATTCCGCCCGAATGTTCGGGTTTTCGTATGTGCAAA
Source organism: Trachelipus rathkii (assembly GCA_015478945.1). Taxonomy (NCBI): domain Eukaryota; kingdom Metazoa; phylum Arthropoda; class Malacostraca; order Isopoda; family Trachelipodidae; genus Trachelipus; species Trachelipus rathkii. The sequence continues at coordinate 19,454 of JABUQX010032031.1, forward strand.
TATATTATATTATAAAATTTTAATTAACGAGTATTGTAATTATAATTTCAACAGTTCCAAAATATAAATATAACATTTATAAAACATTACATAAACGGTATCATCCTTTTTTTACAAGCTTTCTGAAATTGACTACTGTCACGCAAATTATCCTTGCATTCGCGATCTTACTGAGTTTTCGTGAAAACTTTAGGAGAAAATAGATGGTATTTTGATACGCGTGAAATATTGTATAATAATATATATAAATATATAGCTATTTAACAATTTATATAATAATATATGATAGTATATAATAATATATTATATATATATATATAATATAATATATATATTATATATATATATATATAGTTATATATATATCTAAGCAGCTGAAAATTATTCCAAACTTCCCCCCAAAAAAAAAAAAAACAGTTTTTCCCTCCTTCCCATCTCCTTTCAATAGAACAGTTTTAAATTTATATTGGGGTGGCGGGTAGCATATTGTTTTGACTTTATCTGTTTACCACTCTAGTATCATATTATCATGTTTTATATTAGTATTTTAATTATATATTATTATTTATTAATTATTATATTTACATTAATATGTGGCTATTTTGTAGTTACCGCGTTGTATGTGTATAGGCGCTCTATGATCAACAAATAGAATATATATATAATATATCACAATTAAGAAAGATGTGTATAGATACATGATAATATCAGAGGGCATTGATCCTTGGGTGTATATATGTATTTGATCATTCAAGCGTTATATTTATATATTGTATCTTATCAGTATTATCGTAGTAGATATACCTAGCAGGATCACGTTTATAATGTAATGGATCATAACATAAGCATAGTTAGGCTTGACGTAAAATGATCAGAGGATATATAGATGATAGAATCTGGTAGGAAGGTATCATAGTAGAGAGGATAGATTTTACTATAGATACATAATAATAAGGTATTATTATATAGTCAAGTTGAGTATTACTAGTATATAAGTGTATAATATATGTATACTAATCTATGCATCAGTATAGTATTAGTAGTAGATAATAGTATATGGCCATTACAGAGTGTAATCAGCAGTATATGGAAAGTGGCGGTTTCCAAGACTGTCTAGTGTGGTACTGTAAGAGAAAAATGAGATAATAATAAGATTATGGAAGTAATGAGTCAGCTAGGGGAATTTCCTAGACTTCCCAATAAAAAAAACAGTTTCATCCTACCCCACTAAAAATACAATAAAAAGTTTTTAAAGTTTAAATTAGTTTAAATTTGTTTGTTTATTACCTTTATTATTATTAATTATTAATGATTATTATCATTATTATTATTATTATTATTATTATTTTATTATTATTATTATTATTAATTATATATTATATTAATTATTATATATTATTATTAATTATTATTATTATTTGTTTTTTTTTACCACGTTTTTACCTTTGATAAAATAGAACATATATATATATATATATAATTATATTTATATATATATAATATTCTAATATATATATATATATATATATATATAATATATATATATATATATATATATATATATTATATATGTCAGTGCGATACCCTGCCTTCATATTGGAACGATGCGAATACTGGAAGCTAAAAAGCTAAAGAAATGCTTATCCCTAATTATATATATATTATATATATACTATTATATAGTATATATATCATTATATATATATATATATATATATATATAATATTATATATATTATATATATATATATATATAATATATACCAAACTAAGAAAGTACCACGCAATAATACTCATAAACTAAGATAGCGTACAAGAAACAAATAAGCATAGTATGCGAATCTCGGCGTATGAAATTTGTAAGGAAAATGAATTTTTTTTTTTATTTTTTTTTTTTTTTAAATTTCTTACTTCAAAACTTGGGTAAGTAACAAGAAAACTAATAACATATATGGATCAGCGTAGTTTGGAAATTGTAGGAAAAAAAGAATTTTTTTTTATATGCTATAACATATTTGAATCAGCGTATGAAATTTTTTTAAGGGGCTCGTACCGACGGTGGGACAGAGGGTAGGACGAAGTCCCCCTCGTCTTCCCTCCAGGCAGGCCGAGATGACCCGACTTTTGCATCTTTGGGTTTTACCCCTATTATGTTTCTTTTAGTTTTAAAAAAAAATCGCCATTTTTTTTATACAAAATTCATACGCTGAATCCATATATGTTTTAGTTTTCCTTGTACTTACTCGTCAGTATTGGAGATATTTAAAAAAACATCATCTTTCCCATTACAATATTGTTCTTACGCTGATTCCATATATGTTTTTAGTTTTCCTCTACCTATCGTAATTTTAATGATACCCATGCGGGTACTTCTTTAGTTTTACCATATATATAATATATAATATATATATATAATATATATAATATATATATAGTATAATATAATATATATATATATAATATATTGATATATTATATATGAGGTATATATTATATATATATATATATATCATATAATATAATATATATATTATATAATAAATAAATAATAAATAATAAAACCCAAAGCTGAAAACAACATATAAATTATGATAAAAAAGCAACTAAATTTTTAACCTTATCACTTGTGTTTTAAGTCTAATTACGATATTAATTTTTCTCCCTTTGCTGGAATAAAAAGTATTAAAATGGCAAAATGATGAAACAAAAAAAGTAAGCTAAATTAGCCCGTATTTAGTCGTGCGATAAGGCCTATTATTGAGTAACATTATGTTTTCTCTTATATTTTTTTAACTAGTAAACTCCAATTGTATTGGCATATATCAAATATATTACTGAATAGAATAAGGCTAAATTTTCTTTTAGAAGCGGATTTTTTTTTTGCTGTTCTGCTTAAAAAGTCATCAAATAAAATTTAATAATAAAAAATATTTATATTATTTGAATTATTATATATTTTCACTTCAGACCAAAGTATACATGCTGTACATATTTTTTTTACTTATATCATAGGTAACGCATGAATGGCATGCTTTGCATTCATGGAGAAAAAACGCACCTGAATATATATATATATATATATATAGTATATAATATATTATAGTATTATTATATACTAATATAATATATTATATATATATATATATATATAAAGTATAAAAAATATAAATAATTATATGTATATACAGTATATATATATATATATATAGTATATAATATAATATCATATATATTTATATATATATAAGATATATAATATATATATATATATATATATTTTATATACGGTATAATATATTATATATATTATATATATTATTATATATATATATATATATATGATATATATATACTAAATATATATATATACTATATATATCATATATATGATATATATATATATTAAAAGATCATCTGGCAACAAATCACAGAACTACCATATCAGACCCATGTTTTGAACTCCACGTGGTTTTATCAAATAATGAAAATAATTTTGATAAATAAATCAAATTTAAATTAAGCTATTTGGTAAAACAAATTCAAAGGAAGAAATGATAAATATTAAAAAATAAGATACATCGATATTAGAGCAATATTTTCGAATATATTTTTATTTTTTTAAGTAACTCATCAAATGAGCTCTCCATTAACAACCTCATTCCAACAAAATCTTTTTGGAGACTGATCAGAAGATAAGAGTAATTACAC
>JABUQX010032032.1:22500-50996 GCA_015478945.1 Trachelipus rathkii
GACTAAGTCAAAATATCACGGTGCACTTAGCCTACCCACCCAATTTACCTCTAACATAGTGATTAGGTGGGGCACCTAAGGCCCAAAGCACGTTAGTTCTAAATTACAAATGTAAAATAATAAAAAAAAAAAACACATACACACACATATTCAAAAACGTCCTTTACAACATTATTTTGATTGTGTCTTTCAGGTGGGTGGGAAATTCCTTTGAACTTTAACTTCTGTATTTTTGTAAGGTTCTCTCGAAGATGAGAGGAAAAAATAATATGGGACTTTAAAACCACATTTTAAATAAAAATTTAAACATTTTTATGCGTTTAGATTGCATTCAAAAAGTACCATGTACTGCCTCAGAAGTCCCAGGTTCCTCATCCCTGCTCTAACACTAATAAACATAACAATCTCGTTTTACAAATTTGGAAACGCTTTTCAAATTTCAAATAAGAAAATAAAATGAAACGTAAAGTTTAATTAAAAAATAAATAAAACAATACTCAAGCCGTACTAACTTTGTTTAGGCATTCAGAAATTTAAACAGTAAAACTCTCCCCATTTCTATATTCAAATATATCTATTACATATTTTAGATTTTTTTTTTTTTTTTTTTGACTTAGTAAACCTACCAATTTCATTTAACAAAATTTAGAAGTGCTTTTCAATTTTCAAATAAGAAAAAAATTATAATAGGTAAAATTTAATTAAGATAAAAAGCTGTGTTTAAGCATACCGAAATTTAAACAATAAAACCCATATCATCTCTATATGCAAAATTATCAATTATTACTAAATTAGGGGAAAAAATCTAAAATACATTGTATACAAATTTGCTTTTATCTCAAAATTAGTCCTCGTTTTCTTATTCTTTTTCACAAACACTGCAAATTTCGGAAAAAGTAGCATGATAATATTGAAATTCAAACACTGGCAATATTAAGAGCAAATTATTATTGAATATTTAGAACCTAAACTCATTTATACTTACTTAATAATTAATTTCAAATAATAGGCCCATGGAAGCAGGTGTGGAAATATAATACTAATAAATATATATATATATATATATATATATATATATATATATATATATATATATATATTATATATAATATATATATATTAATATAATTATATATATATCTATATATAGTATCTACGTATATCATAAATATATCAATTGAAATTACCATGCTATATATATTTATATGTTTATGTATGATATCAACATTAAGTTAGTAGCATATAAGGTCTACGTATATCATAAATATATCAATATATATAATATATATATATATATATATATATATAATATTATATATATATATATATATATATATATATATTATATATATATTATATATATTTATATTATATATATATTATATATATATATATATATATGTATATAATAATATTATATATATATATATATATATATATATTATATATTATATATATATATAATATATAATATATTATAAAATATATATATAATATATGCATTATATAATGAACAATTGTGTAATCTATATAGGTCTTACCTTGAGTTTTTTGTTTGTCAAAGATTTTGTTGCTCTTTGGTAAGTCCTTGTAGGCCTATGTAAATCATCTTGAGACTGTAGTTAATAGCACTTACTTAAACTTAGTAGGTAAATTGATTAGTTGAAAGGTAAAGAGAATAGAGATAGATTGATAGTTGAAATAGAAAATAGACAATTTACCTCCATACCTTTAACATTTTGATTATTAATTTGATTGAACACGAGGCATACGCTAAGAAGGTTTTTTGATAATAATAAACTTTTTTTGTTGTATGTCGTGAATTCTGGATAATTATATCCAATAGAGACAAAATACAAATTCCACCAAAACCAAAAGTAGAAGAGACGCATATGAAAGTATATAATAGTTTCTACATCCTAAAATAAAACCAAAATAGAAGAGAAATATATGTGAAAGCAGGGTTGGGGATTTTTTGGATTTTTTGAGAAAAAAATCAATTTTTGATTTTTTTGATTTTTTGGATTTTTTGAGATTCGTGACGTCAAGCGAATTTTAATTTGTAAACAAACTTTTTTTTTAAGTTCGATTAGGTATTATTTTTAACCCTAGGCCCTATATCTGAGTTCAAAAGCTTAAAATAGGGCTTATAGTCTATGACACAATGAAACAACAACACTAAAGAATGTTATTTGTAATAATGATAATATATTACATCAGAAATAAAAGAAACATGTTTGAAACATGATCTTTTGTTGATATTTTTAAAGTGTAGAAATTTGAAACAGAGTAGCCTTGCTATGATATTATTATTCTAATTTTTTATTTCTATTGAAGTTAAATCACTTAAATACCCAAATAACTTAAAAAATATATATATAAAAAAGCAAAAATCAAAAAAAGAAAAAATCATGATTTTTGGAGCAAAAAATCAAGTGAAAAAATCAGTTGAAAAAATCAATTGATTTTTTCCGTGCCATCCCTGTGTGAAAGTATATAATAGGTTTTATAGAATGACCCTCATTTAGATTATGAGTCAATCATTCGCTCCATTTAAAATAAATATCTTTTATGTATTCGATAAAATTTAAAAAAGCAAACGCATTTGATTAAGTACAAATTATTAATTATTTTTGCAAATTAACCTCGAAATTTTATATTCTTAATAATTAATATTAAAAAAAATCCACACCTTCATTATATTTTCAACTCTAGATTCATTTAATCATTCATTATTTCCATTTTATATTTGTTGTTTCTCTGTAAGTGAAAAGAAAGGATCCTTTTTTTTTCCTTTTTTTACTGATTGCAAAAGTGTTTGACTGAAGGATGAGGATTGAGGAATATTATATGATAATTTTTAAGTTTGCTGTTTAGGAGGCTTAGACGTTTAGCACAGTTTTTATAATTGTACAACTATGGTTTTTAGGTGTGGTGCCTAAATTAGCTTAATTAGGCTGCTTTATGGCATAATAGAGAAATTTTCTTAATCTCGCTCTCCTTTTGACATAATGAATCTAAAAGAAAGCCAAAAGGAAACTATACTTTTTGGTGCAAATTATCATAATAATTTTTTTGTTTAAATTTTACTTTATTGAAAGACAAAATTTGCTTTTACTTGGTAACGTTTAGAAGTAGAATTTGGCTATGTTTTTCCTCAATCCATTTGATTTGGTAACTTTTTCTTAAAAAAAAATTTCGCAAGATCCAAAAGTCTATGGCAAAGGTCTGTAATTGCAATGGCAAACCCTTTAAACTCGCTAAAGCCTGAACATAGGCTTTAGAGGACTTTCCTATAAAGGTTTTATTTTTATCACCACGCTTTAGTACATTGAAAGTAAGCTATATTAATATTGTAATTTTAATAAATTTTTTCAGCAACAAAATGGCATCGTCCCGTTATTAGAAGCTTTCAGATAGAGAGAATTACCTTGGGAAAAGATACCTCAGGTTGGACTTGTGTTTAATCACTAATGTTTAAGATACCTAATATTTACTGTAGGTAGACTCTAAAATTGGCTTAAAGGTTAGCTAATAAACACAAGGGCTTATGAAGGTTGTCCTGTATTTAGTCTAATCTGCAATTGTTATAACTAATTGAAGCAATACAATTGAGAACAAATTTAATATTACACCATTGTACAATTAATACCTATTAAGCTAACAATAGGGCTGACACACGTACGTATACAAAGACAAAGAAAATACAGTAGAGAATCTATATTGGACTGATAGACAAATTGGTCAACCTGGCTTAGTCAAACAATTTAAGTTGCCATTATCTTAATGGCCTGTCTTAAATATCAGTTTTCAGTTATTCATTCCCATATAACATTCATAATTATACATTTATAAATTATATTTCAGTTATTCATTCCAATAAATAACATTCATAATTATACATTTAATAAATTATATTTGTTAAATTATTAAAGTATATAGCTAATTAATTATATTGAGCATTCAGCAATATATTAGGTCCTACCTATTTATTAAGAAAGTTTATTAAATTTAGGTTATTTATATTCAAAGAAGTTTGTCAAATTAATAATCATAGAGTGTGAAGTATGAGGGATAGGGATTCAAAACAATCATAGAGTATGAGTATAAGAAATTTGAAATGAATCATTACAAGATATTTTAACTTTAGCATAATATTGATTAGTTTGATTTAAAGGATATTGACCTATATAATTTAAAGGTGAGTGAAGTGAACTAAATGGTAGGGCCTATGATCTTTATTAATTTTTTTTTTTTTTTTTTTTTTTTTATGATTTAAGAATTTAGTTTATGACCTAATAAAAAAAAAATTCACATTTACCTATATCAGTTTATAAAAAAAAAAATTTAAACTTCATGTCCTTTTTTAAAAAATTTTCTTTCTAAGTAAAACTTTCCCAGACTATCCATATAGCTCTTATTTTCAAACTAAAAAAATTATTATGCTATTCTGCCTGACTTAATTGATGTCCTTCCACAGGCAAGGAACCCAAAACTAAGCAGTACCTTATTCAATTAATAGTCTGAAATTCATTATATTGATCACTTTTTATAAATAGTATTTGTTTATTTTTGAGATATTTTAATAGCACTGTTCCTAGTTCCTAAATATCACTCACACTTTAAATTATTATTGATAATCACACCTTAATCTTTATCAAGAGACTCAAGTTATTCAATATTTGTTTCATAATTAAGCTTATTAAATAACCCAGATAGAGAACTTAGCAGTAAAAAATTATTTTTAAGTATTAACTAGACTATTATTTATTGGATTTAAGAACAGTGAATAACAGATATGGTTATTTGTCTTTGAGAGTAGTAGTCCTGATATGCCATTGTGGCTTCTCACTATTCATTTTTCTATATATGTTCTAATTTCTTGTGACCTTTTTTAAACCTAATATCTACTAATAACCCAATAATAACTTATGTGTGCATATCTGAAAATAATAGGATACAATTAATCAATATTTGTATACCAGTATATGTATTTGTACCTAAGATGGACCATTATAAATGATTTAGTAATATTTATTTGTGATAGCCTAGTCTTTATGGACTACTGTATCATTTTACTATCATCTAATTTTCTTATAGGCTTACTTTTATATCATTCATTCTTGTTCCATTCAATTTAAAAGGAAATATTTAAAATTTTCTTTTAATACGTTTCATTTTATATCTTATACACTTTGCATGGTTTTCAACCCAGTAGCTTTTTAGTTTACTTTATGATATATATATATATATATATATATATAATATATATATTTATATATATATCATATATATATTATGTAATATACTATTATATAATATATATATATATATAATATATATATTTATATATTATATATATATATATATAATATATATATATATATATATATATATATAGTATATATATTATATATTTAACTGGAATGATTAATCCAGATTTTTTTTAAAATTCATTATAATGAAATTTCCTGAAATCATTTCTCAGAAGTTAAAGATTTGAAAGAAGGCCAATCTGATATTTTGTTAAACTTACTGGAACTTTTGCTGTCCATTTTCAGTACTGTTTTAAACGAGTTTAGAATCTTTTATTAATTATTTGGGACAGTTTGCCAAAGATATTAAAAATTAAATACATTGGTTTTATTTTAAGCAAAATAAAAAATTGTTACTTCACTATTATTCTCAGGACTGTTAATTTTTATCTTTTTATTTCTTAGGGGTTCACCTAAAAATTACATATAATTCCATGTATAGATTTATACAATTTATTTGGAATCAAAAAAATTTTATATCAAATTTTAACAACATAGAAATTCGGTATAAAAACACTAAATAATAAATTTTTATATATTATGTATGTAATCACAACTGGTAATGATTAATGGAAAATTTTACATCATTTAGGAATGCAAATTTTTTTTTAACATTTCATGATTTAAGGATCTCTTAAATTTACGAAAATAATACATAAAAATTAAATTCTATATTAATATTTTTAGATATTTTAATTTATAATTAATAAAAATATTATTGAAATTAATGTAACCTAATGATATTTAATCATAAATCATTAACATGTTTGTAAAATAACATTTTTTATATATATAGCTTAATCATTTATTTATTCTCAAGCAAGTGTTAAAATTTTCAAGGAAACTTTTTTAACTATAGGGAAGATTTCTTTAACATCGAGTCAACGTGCTTTAGTTTTCCTGTTACTCCTTGGAGGAGTTAACCTGTGTCATAATTCACCTTCTCTCATTTAATCCATGAGCATTGGTTTAGTAATGGAGTGATTAGATGTTAAGGTGATTAAGCCCTGCACATTGACAATCACCTGTTTACTTTCGCCATCTGACAGCGATTCAAGGTCCAGGTTTAGGTGAGAGTGCGGTGTTTACCACTGAGCTACAGGACCAAACATTAACCTAAGAGTAAAGTTTAGGGCCTAATTTCCTGAATCTATCTAAGATTAGCTTTGAGGGAAAGTTAATTTATTTCAATAGGATGCAGATTTTTTTTAAAGCAAACAACAACTGAATTTATATATATATTAGTATATATATATTCTAGTAAATATATATATAATTATATATATATTATATATATATATAATATATTATATATATATATATATATATATATATATACCGGTACTTACTTGGTAACCCCCCACCCACTCCCCCTCCTTTCGAGAAGCGGGCAATCCAGAGATTCTGTGACACTACGGCAGGCCGAGCTCAGATATCTGTCCAGAATAGGAAGTAGTATTCTCGCAATGTTGCATACATACTCTAGAATTTTCCATATCAAGTCTATCATCGAGTCTTGTAAGTGGTGCCTTGTGTCATCATTTGTCAGGGAGAGCATCTTTAATGACAGTAGGGGGGAGGGAGCATTGCGGAATCCAAATTTATAATCCTGAAGGGAGGGATAGTGCCCAGAATGGAGATGGGACAGCATCACTCTGGTTTGATGGTCCAAGGTTTCTGTGAGAGATATTTCGGGGGATGCACCTGGAGAATAATGATGTTTGGATATGCGGAGATTGCTTTTTATGTTAATTGAGTGTGAATGTGATTAATAGGGGGAGTTTCTGATTGTAACTAAGTCTTGAGAATAGTGTTTTACCCATAATTGTACTATAAAATTTAAATAACTGGTTTTAAATGGATAATAATTAGTTTGATACAATTATATATTTTTTTCTATTGTTAATGTTGAGTAGGGATAAAAGTTTCACAAACATAAGTTGTTTCAAACATTGACATAATTCTTAATGCTAAATCTTTAGATTTGGATAATCTTTTTTTAAAAAATTTAAGAATGCTATAGTACCAAGCTGCAATCCTGCACCATTAAACCTGCTATTTATACTGTACAGTTATGCAAAACAAAACTATTTTAAGCCTTATTAGTAAAATTAACTTTATAACAAAACACAATTTTAAATAATATACTATTTGTTAACTAAAAAAAAATTATTAAAAAATAAATAAATATATAAATGGTCACTTTTTTTTTTTACACACACACGCATATATATATATATATATATATATATATATATATATATATATATATATATATTATATATATATATATATATATATATATATATATATATATATATATATATATATATATATATATATTAAATGGGGAGGTAATTTTAAAATGAATTTCTGCAATTTTCCATACCTATGTCATTTGATATCTGTAATGCTTAAAGAATGATTGACAGTTTTCTCCCTCTTGAAAGTATCATCAAGTTACAAAAAAGTGAACAGCCAAAGAAAAATGGTGGTTTTGTCATCATCTTTAATATATTGTTACTTAAATTATTAATAAATCTACCTCTGTATACTGATTAAATTTGTAATTACTTATTTGATGGTTTGTGCAATGTATTTTTGAAAAAAAAAATCAGATGTCTTTAGTTGAAAAGCTTTTCAAACCATTACCAGTTTGTTTTGTGAAGGAAGCAGTGTATATATTCATTTTAATGTCTGAATATGTTGTTTTGTGTAATAAATTATCAGAAATTGTTTTTATTAATATTATTAATGATCAGGTCACTAAATCTAACAGTGAAATATTATTATTATTATTATTATTATTATTATTATTATTATTATTATTATTATTATTATTATTATTATTATTATTATTATTGTTATTCATTCTAGATTTTGGCACCATCATTTGATTATGGAAACCTTTTTGACTCCCAACAACGCAGATATCTTAATGTTCATGAGCACATCAGCTTTACTGTTTTACAAAAACATGGTGTGCCTGTGCCAGGATTTGGAGTTGCATCAACAGCAGAAGAAGCTGAAGAAATTGCTAAGAAATTAGACTCTACCGATGTTGTTGTTAAGGCTCAAGTTTTAGCAGGTGGAAGGGGAAAAGGTCATTTTAAAGGTGGCTTTAAAGGAGGTGTCAAACTTGTCTATTCGTAAGTTATATATATAGACCAACTTTCCAAAGAAATTTCTAAATTCAACACCACCCTTTTTTTTTTTTTAAATAGTTATTTATATTTCTTCAACCTTTTTTTAATTATTTATTTTTTTTAATTTAGTTTAATGCTTGGATAAGGAAATTCAAAGTAACCTATTTTGGTTACAGGTCAAATTTTTCTTTCATTTCCTATCTTTATTTTATTATTTTATCGATTTTAAAATTATTCTATTGAAGAATTTATAATTTAATTTAGAATTTTGTATTTTTTACTTTTTTCATTGATTAATTAATCAATTATTATTATTATTATTATTATTATTATTATTATTATTATTATTATTATTATTATTATTATTATTATTATTATTATTTTTTTTGTTTTTTATTATATATATATATATATATATATATATATATATATATATATATATATATATATATATATATATAATATATAATATATAATATATATATACAAATAATATTAATTTTTATAAAAATATACAAATATCTATATTAAAATATATATATATATATATATATATATATATATATATATATATATATATATATATATATATTAAAAACTAATATTCTTTGGAGGAAAGAGAAAAGAGAAAAAAATGTTAGCAATATTTATGTTGAGCAAAGTACACACAATGATAAAATGAGATGTTTGAATTAAGTAATAAGGAATATGATACTTTTCTGGAATTTGGATCTGAAAATCCCTTGCTGTTTCTAGATTTTTTTCTTTTGCCTATTGTTTATCTTCCTAAATATGAAGAATATCAAAGTATATTTTTACAGAGAATTAGCATCTCATCCTTTTAATAACCAAGAGCTGGTTTTTAGAAGATTTGCCAAACCTAACTGTATTTTGAAATATGCAAGTGACAAATTTTTGGAAGGGGAAAATATCTTGAATATATTAGGAATTTGATGAGAAAATGCAAGCATTATTAAACAAAATTGTCATTATCAGAGATTCTAATGCAAAAAAGTAGTTATCATCATCATCACTTACCTTCTCTTTCCAAGACAGGGGGTAAGGTGCGATGCATGAACTGGAAACAGAAAAGTAGTAGAAGAATATGACTCAAGTCGAAAAGAAAGCCCAGCCTTACCGGCCCCTTTATACCTTTTAGTGAGGACCTGTCGCAGTCAGAAAAATCTACCCTAGAGCTTCACGGGACCGCGATGTACCCACACTATAGCATCTTGTCAATGTAGGGTTCATCCCTAGTACAGTTCTCAATGGTTTTATTTGCAGAAATGGTTAATTAACTTTGCTCGACTTAAAAATCATAGCTCTTTTGATACTAAAAACTTAGTCTTTTTTGCTTAACTAGATCATTGATTCAAATACAAAATTATTGAAGATTAATATGGAAAGCCAGTCCAAGAAAATTCCCACAAAATGTAGCTATGAAAATATTTATAAAAAAATGAATAAGCCATGGCATGAGTAATGGCCCAAGTATGTATGAAAAATCACAGAATCAGAGCACAGTACGCAAAGTGAAGATAGTATAAATTTTATAATGTTAATTTTGTTTTTGAGTCCTACTTTAAAGATGATGTAGAAGGGAAAAAAATATCTTCAAATATTTTTTGTAAGAAAGGTTGTAGATAAGATAAAAAATTTAGTTCATTTCTTGGTTATGGCAAGAGCTGGGATATCCCAGGATGTAGAGTTTGAAAATGTAAATTTTTTTTTAGATTGTGAATAAAGTAAAGGACAAAGGGATGTTGTAGATTTCCATCTGTATGGTGCTTTAAAGGATAAAGATTGCAATTCAGTATAGGGTTAGGGAATAAACTGCAAAATCTGAGAATATGTTCCACTAACACTCCTCAGAGGAGGTGTTATGTAACTGTCATTTCTAGAAAATTCATTGTAATAACATTAATTTTAGAAAACAAATTCAGTAATTTGACTTCCTGAATTTTTTTTTAATAATTTGCCTGCTCTATGCAGGAAAGAATGACCACTGTATGTAAAGCAAACCATTTAGGTAGTGAAAAAGTTTAGGAATCCCCTGTCTTATTAACTTGTAGGTACCTTCATAAGAGAAAGATTATTGGAAGAAAGATATCATGAGAATTAGTGCATAGAATATTGAGAACTGAGCAAGGTTGATTTGCCTTTTCGAAATGTATATACTCTCCATGCATTTTTCCTTTCTCATTAAGAGTAATGTAGGGGACGGACTGAGCGATTTTATATGACATTTGATTAAGAATGGTACGTCGTTCATTCAGCAGGACTTAAACACTATTTTGTGACAAAAAACGATATTGTATATGGAAGGTTTTTTCTCATGAAACAGATAAAACTGTGTCGTCTGGGGGTTTGCTAATAAGTTTACGATTCATTAACGACTTTCACCTTGAAAGGCGTTCCATGCAGATTCAAATAGCGTTCAAATTTACTGGTATTTGGCATAAGAACAACTTGTTAAATTTTCGTCAGTCGAAAATGGAGAGATTCATGTTATGAATGCGAAGTTTGTCTAACGTGTTCAAATTGGAGATCATTATGTAGGAATCAAGTTATCGGTAGTTAGAAGGAGAATTTGACGATGTGACATCGAATGGGTGTGGAATACGTCGTGTAAATATGTTGTACGAAGTTAGGATTTTAGTAGCATCTGGAAAAAATTGGGAATTCGAAACTTGGTTTTATGGTACTCGCTTAATCAATTTGGGATATGCCATTATTTACAATCAAAGACGAGGAATTTGTTAGTTAAGCCTCTTAGTTTATCAGGTATCATCTTTCTTTTAACGAGGGTGAAGTATATAGCGTACTAGCTTATCACCTATTAAATCTCTGGCACTCATTAACATTCCCCAATCTCACTCTATTGGTAGAACGGTTACATTATTCTCCATGTACTATCGCAATTGTGAGAGACAGTTCTTCTGATCCCATTCATCCTCCTCACAGATTAAAAAGAAATATTATACAATATGAGTTATTACAGAGTAATAACTTGGAGATTGTTACATTTTCCTAAATTCGGAATATATATAAATTATCCATGAGGATAAAATGTGATTTGGAAACTGACAATATAATTATTATATGATTGAATAAAACATTAGAAAGATTGAAAGTCATTAACTTAATTAAATATTCCATACGAATGTTTAATTAGACATTTTTTATAGTATAAATTGAAAAGTTTTATTTAGAAAAGTGTAATAAAATAAGAGAAATAAGTAATAATACAATGCATAATAAAGTTTAAATAATTATATCATATTAGCAATCTGATTTTTGTCTTAAAATTACAAATATTACCAAAATATATAAGGTGGATTTAATTGGGTAGTTCAAGTGGGATTTAATAAGTAGACTAGGCCTAAATCTACGTCTGTTTTATAAATGATATGTCAAATCGGAGTGAATATCAGGAGTCCCACTAGCTTGACTAAACAAACAAAAATAATATGTACGCTACGCATAGCGAATGATTCTTTCGATCTAAGTTACTAATCTACAAGCCTGATGTCAAACTCTTGCGCCTATGAACCAGGTCTTAATTTTTCCGATTACCTAGTTTGCGGCCCTCCAGAACCCAAGACGCCAGAAGGTGGTCCCCCCAATATCTGATGGTGATCTAAATCGATAGAATAATTATCTTTTTAAAGTTAAGTAATACGAGATTACAATGGGTACTTTGCTCTAGCATGAATTTTGTGTGATTGAAAACCTCATATATGTCATTCAAATTAGTAACCTTAACCATTAGTGTTGTAGCATGAAAAAGGTTATCCATCTATGACCAATTTTCAATGACACTAAAAAAAAGAAACCTTTACCCTTGACCTCTCAAAATGAATGTTCACATAAATGATATCTTGTATTGCCATTCCGCACCTAGTGTGCGAGCAGCGTGCTCGTCTCTCAGGCAATATATTTTCTTTGGATCAAAGTAGAGTAAGAAAAAAGGTTAGAAGAATTGATTCTACTAAAATTATTGAATTGGCACACGAGTGTAGAAGAGTCAGAAAGGCCACATACATGGGGGCTCTACAATACTAGGAGTAGTAAGGCCTATCATCAGCCACGGAGTCCAAGAAAGACCCAACTATCAAAGCGAATCATAGGAATATCCACCAAACCGATTTGCTCACATGCACAACATGATCCACAAAACGCACCTTAAGGGGGAAGACTTGTCAAAGGTTTTTGGTCATGCTATATATTACTGATTGAATCTACATACACACTGTCCACCAATTTGCCTGATAGTTCAAAGAACTAGAATGAAGAGTTCAAGAATTTAAATCTAAAACCATCCACAAGTGCATTAAAGTAACTAAATTTATAGCTGGTTTATGGCAGATCACATGTCCATAATATACTAACTAAATACAAATAGTATGAACTTAACTAAACCACGCCTAAACTTTTGCTCGTTCAAGACACTTGTTAAATATAAAATATTTAAAAATATATTAGCCGGGTCATTATAATCGAGAATCTAACCGAGAGTTCTGCCATATAAGAAAATTGCTCATCCATAGAAGTTCCCAATTATGTTGGACACTATGATAACGGTAGTTAGTGTTGAAACAACACAAAGCCCCCAAAATTATATATACCAAATTAATATAGGAAATTCAGGGGCGTATCCGCAGGGTGTGCTAGGAAAGGGTGTGCATGACTTTCTGTCTTAAAATTTTCTTATTATGGCCCCGGCGTTTTGGGCTAAAAATTTTCTCCTGTTCACACCTTGTCCATGTAATCTACTAATCCCAAAAATCTTTAATTAGTACTAGCTATGTAATATATGGCAATATGTAAATTTGTAAGTAACTTTGTGATCATGTCCCCAATGAAGAGAACACGCCTTCTACCTGATACCATAGTCGGGGGACTCAAATAATAAAACTCCCTATTATTCAGTCTTCATTCTACTCAGCGATTCTTTTACCTCAAAACCCAGAAAATTTCAATATCGATCTGATGTTGATCAGACTCTATACGTTGCACGTACTCTATAGACATATATCTAACAGTACTTGCATCTTTCTCGTATGATAAATTACGAAAAGGTCCCTTAAGTAAAACTAGCGGACATAATCTACTCTATAGCCATTAGACTGAATAAAAAACATGAGCTACGATTATCAGTATCACTAACACTTCGATCATCATTACTTTCATCAATGACATTATTTGTTACTTCATTAACTTTCATAGCCCTTTCTTGTATAGACAACGGATTCATCGGGACTTTAGTTGATGAGCGAAGTAAGGCAATAAGATTAGAATGCTTTTTTAATTAGGTTTTCTTGTGCCTTAGGCAATATAAACAATTGATTAATGAGTGAGCTAACTTTTCAAAATCAACCTTTAGTCTTTTATAAAATCACTAACTGCAAATCTTTTACTGGATCCCACAGAGCTGTCAATAGCCCAATCAGCCGCAAATCATAAAGTCGTAGTCTAAAAAACTGTTTATGTTGATAGATCCTAGGTGCGAAAACCTTACACCTTGTTTGTACTATTAGCTTATAATTTTGCATATTGAACCACATATATATCGTCGACACCAAATTCAATCCCCGAAGCAATGAATTATCTGAGAGACATGCACTTTGAAATCATAGTATGCATGCAACTTCTCGATTAACACTGTAATTACTCCTAAGACGTGATGGTGGCTCAACTTTGAAGTCATTCATCTGCCCACAACTTATAGAACTCTATGCAACGATTTAGTCCCCCCAATACGATAAGAGGGCGGGGGTTCTTTTTTTTTACCTAAAAAAATTTACATTTATTATATATATGAGGAAAGACCTCAATAGTCTGCCCCAGGAGCTTATCCCAGGAATTTAGATCTTTCACATACATTTCCCAATTATTGAATTGGTATCCATCATTTTGCACCCTACACAGCGTGATTTTACTTTGTAAGATCTTCAGCCAATATCACTCTTTTTTAAACCACACCAGAAGCATTGTAGCCACTCCACCAACTCACCACATAGTATTAGCAAATAAACTTTAAATCATTTCAGCCTTATCGTGGGGAACCTATCAAAAGTCTTTACTAAAGTCTAAAATATACAATATCAACCTGGATCTCCGTCTGTCAATGCAGTCTGAGTAAATGTTATTCCAATATAAAATTCTATAAGATTAATGATCTGACGAGTTATATCCTTTACCTACTTTTTTCCCTGGCTGAAATCCATGACTGGAGTCATACTTTAGAGTTAAATCCTTTGTCCCTATCTCGTATATCAAAAATATAATTTTGCGTCACCGTATAGGTACGCTTTCTATCTATACTTTTCCAGATTACTCTTTACTAACGCAGAGATGTAAGCATCAACGGGCATTAAACTAAATTTTCCACCAGAAATCAAACTTCTCCTTACCCCAGACTCAGTACATCCTCTTCTAATAAATAGACACAAACATATGACAACGCCATATCCGAGTCATCTGGCTTACCTCACATCGAACATGTTAATTAATAATTGAATGCCTTTTAAAAAATATCAAATTATCAAAGCGCCTGTTGCTATGAATATGGCATAAAAAAACGGATGTGGAACTACCTCATCTTATGCAAAGATATCTGATCCCGAGATAAGGACTGAATACCAATTCAAGGGCCTGCTCATAGCGTGTTTCACTGAATAAATGCGTAAATTTAAGATTAATATTGAATATGGAACTGTTAATTGGAAGTAATAAAAGTTAATCAGTACCTAGTTTTAAATACAAAATATCAGATCATATCATAATTCATGATCCAAAGTCTATTTTCACAGATTTTCATAGTTCAATTTCTCAGCACAATTAAGTAACCTACTTTATCATACCTATTAAGTCTCCGAAACAAATACTCTAATTAAATGTCACTGCGTTAAAAAAAATCACCTGCACATGGCAAAATAAGTGCAAGTGTGAAATATTAGTATAGATACCAAAAATCATCATCTGATATCAGTCTGCGAAATCCAATTAATTTTTCATTACACAAAAATTTTTTTAATTATGGAATCCAAATATCTAGGTTCACCATGTATCTTATTCTATTATGATAATCTATTAAAAGCAAAAAGAAATTCTTACCATATTAGTCCTGTATTTCGACTTACAAATTAAAATTCTCCTTCTGCTATTTGAAATTGTATTTTAGAAAATATAAAATAATATCTATAATGTATTCATTTTTATGTATTATTCACATCTGCATAATTTGCTAAATTCATTTTAACACAATATTACTATCTCCTAAGTGATATTATTTTATTAATAACATCTCCGCTTTTCATTGTATTTTCTCTCTTATCTCTCTTATTCCACCAAACAGTTTTCTCTGCGCCACCCTAATGGTGTATCTTAAAGACACTTTAAAATTTAATAATTCATTAAAATGTTCTAAATGATATCCCTACATAAATAAAAACAGTTCTTGCGAGTTCTATTAACTCTGTACCCAGGCAATATACTAACAGTCTCGAAATTTGGTAAATCGCTATTTCGGAAATCTATGATCTTTTCCATATTAACTTGCAATTTGGGCCCAGATATCACATAAATTAAATCTAATATATATGGTCCACTAGTCCTAAATTCCCTTCAACTCTAACTCATCCACCCAATACTTTCATCATTAGTTAATATTAAGTCTAATAGTTGCATCGTAGTGTGGGTTCTTGACCATTCTGGTCACCCCCAAAAGTTATCTAGATATACAATTCTATGAATCAGAAAACCTACTACTGTCCATATTAGACAAGGAATCCATTGAATGCAAGTAAAATTAAAATCACCCATTATGACGATACCTTTTTCTTCTTTACTGTGGCATGTTTTCTCAATTTCTTTCACAATTTCAAGCATCTAATCTGGATCGGCCGGAGGTCTAAATATAAGCGCCCTATTCTATATGATTAGTTCATAAGGATATCTACCCAAACTGATTCAATATCATGATTAATTAAAGTCAGTTATTAACACAGATTGAATTATTGCTTTTAATATAAAGCGCCACACACCCACCCTTCTTTCCTTACGCTGGTATAAATAAAGTGAATATCCCTCTTATTTCATATTCCTGAAATGAGTCTCATATAAATCTTCATTAACCCATGCCTCAGTTATGCAATATAATGTCTAGATTCTCATATATTTATGGAAAAACTAATCAGCTCATCTTTTTTTATTTCTAAGGCTTATGAGCATTTGTTGTAAAAACATTTGATACTCGAAATGCTGTTATTTTTATGGATATCATCATTATTTGGTAAACCTGTAACAACATTAATTTTATTTATCTCCCCACTATTACATACCATTGCATTATTGTATCCAATTTAGCCACCAACCCAATTACTAGTTTTTGCTAAACAGTCTCAAAACTAGGTTGAAAACTGAAAAGCTCAACTACCTTTACACTCAATGGTGAACTCTTCTGCTGCAAAAAAATCTTTATCCAGAAATTCTCTCCACAAAATCCAAAAACCGTAATGATTTTCTGAAAAAAAAACATAATCTAACCCTTCCAATTACACCTAAAAGCTCCTACTCCCCCATTCCTACCTGCTTCCTTCACCCTAGGTTAAAACCCAGAATCAATGCACCCTTCTTCCAACTATCTTTCATCTTCTACTCAACTCCTATAATCTGCTATTAATCCTTCTGACCTTCTATGCCCTATATCATTTGTACCACATGCACAATCACATCTTTGAATCAACATTTGTAGAACAATCTATCTATATCCTATCCACGAATCACTCACTCTGCACCTGGATAACATACTTTCTCAATCGTTCTTTTATTCTTAGTTTGTGAAAAAGTCCTAGCTAGGATCTATCATAGAATCTGCCAATAGTAGCAACTACAGTCTCCCTTCAGAAAAATCAACATTACCATTGGCACTCTCTGATCCCTCCCCATTTGGAAGACAGTTACGAAACCTAGTTACTGCAGGTCAAAGGCTGACTGACTTTCGAGATCCTCATCTTTAAATCATTATTTTTAGTTTCTACAACTCTATATTCATCTGCAGACCTATTATACCCTACTTTATCCTTTTCCCTCTCATCATCCTGCCTAGGTGAATCACTATTCCTGTCTACCCCTATATCCCGCTCCCTCCTTGCCTCGACATTCCTACTAACTTTTTTCTAACCACTTCCGTCCCTCTCAACTCAAATACTTTTCTTTTTTTCATCCATTCACATTTTCACTCGAGTCTTGCAATCTCCTTCGCTTACACAAACACATTCTCTGCACTTCAAATCACAAGCATGTGCATCTATTCACATATTCACCTCTTCCAGTCCCACAGATATCACACAGAGCATTAACAGGACTTTAAATTATTATTAGCTTACAAACCTGTACCTATTATTTTACCAACTACGAGTTTAAAACACTAAAGCCTAAAAGAAATAAACTACTCTTTTAAAATAGGTTTAAAAATATTAAACAATTTATTAGCTAGCCTAGGCCAAATTATATAAAAGTTTATAAGCTGCTAACTTAGTCTGTGACTGGAAAAACCGAATTTAATTTAAATTATCACTAAACTTAAAGTAACAATTAATAAAGACTTATAGATATCGAAAGTCTACTTAAGAATCCCAAATAAACCAGACACAGGAAAACAGTAAAAACTCTTACAGTTAGCCTAGGGTAGGCTATCAAATTTAAATTATCACAAAATTATTAACAATTGTTACACAGTTTTTGAACAATGTAATAAAAACAGTAGTAATTAGAACAACACAACACTAATTGTTTACTAAATTCACTTTCAAATAATCACAAATTATAAATCAAAATGAGAGCAAAAAATTACAACAAATCTCACTCCTGGTCACTCACTTTAGGGAATAAAGGGGCTCAAACTCAAACAGTGCACAGTACTTAATATGGCCTAACTACTATTTATACAGTACTCTTAACTCCTTGCTCTTTGTAAACAACATTGCAATTTATTAACTTAGCATCTTTAGCTTTTCCTTGCTTCCAAACATTGATTAGTTACTTCAAATTACTGCTGCGTATAATCACACCTAAATCTTTTTTCTTGTCCACAGACCTCAAGCCAATCCCCACTCATATTGTAGTTAAAACTTTATTTATCAACTACGTTAAGAACTTACACTTTTTACTATTAATAATTCATTGGCCACTTATCTGCCCACCAAGAAGTTTATCAAGATCATTTGAATCTTTATACACATCACATATCCTTACTGAGGTAGCTACTTTGGTAGTATCATCTGGAAAACTTAGAAACCTTTAAGTCCCTGGTCTAAAATCATTTATAATATGAGGAACATAGTGGCCCCGCCACTGAACCCTGGGTACACCACCTCACTATTTCCCATGATCACTTATTGCCATTTTGTTGTACATACTATTTTCTAATCAACAACCACTCTTTAATCTTACCATGTACCACTCCACCACTTATCTGCCCACCCAAAAAGTTACAAGATCATTTTGAATCTTTATGCATACATCATTATTTCTTACTGAGGTAGTTAGTCACTTTGGTATCATCTGCAAACTTAAAAACTTAATTAAAGTCCTTGACCAGTCTAAATTATTTATATATATGAGGAACAATAGTGACCCCAGCACTGAACCCTTTGGGACACCACACTTCATTCACTATTTCCCATGATAACTTATTCCATTTAGTAGTGACACACTGCCTTCTATCCAGCAACCATTCTTTAATTCCAACCAGGTTACCACGTCCAACTTAATACCACATTTAATAACTTTATGCATCAGCCAGTGGGCGAACCTTATCAAAGGCTTTGCTGAAGTCTGAATAGGTATATAATATCAATTGGATCCCCCAGTCAATGCAGTCAATAATGCATTCAATAAATTCTACCCTTTCTAAAACCATGCTGGGAGTCATACAATATCCTGTTATCTTCCAAAATATTCTCAATATGACCTGTTCATAACATTCCAAAACTTTTACACCAGAGATGGTAGGCTAACTGGCCTATGATTTCAGAAATCTTCCTTATTACCTTTCTTATAGATAGGCATAGCATATGATGTTTTTCAGTCCTTGGTACCTCACCAAATGTTATAGATTGCTTAAAAATCAAATACAATGTCTTTCCAATGCTGCTACTACCCCTCTCTAAGAAATTTACCATATATACCATCAGGAGTCCTGCACCTTTACTTGGGTCAATTATGGTTCAGTAAAGATTTAATATTTCCTTTTTACCCTCCATTCAAATTCTTAAGTATTACTACATCAGAACTATTAATCTCCAAACCATTATCCAATTTTTTCTCAGTAAACATTGATGCATATAAGCATGCATTGAAAATAGTGATGGGACGATTAATCGTCATCGTCATCGTCAAAAATCGGCATATTTTTTTTACATTCGTCATCTTTTATAATTTCGCCGATATATTTGCGATTTAATGAACAAATATTAAGAATTTTGAAATAATTATTAAAAACTCAATAATAATAATATAATAATTAATAATTTTTTATATATATATATTTATTATATAATATATATATATATACTATATATATTATACTATATAATATAGATATTATATAATATATATAATATATAATATATATACTACATAATATATACATAACATATCAGTGCCTAATGGTTCGCCTTTCTGTTATGCTTTCATATCCACACTCACCTCCAGACAACAATCATATACACATACTTATATTCACACCCCTCTTTCTAGCAACATCTTTAAAGACATTCCTACGCTTTAAATAATCCAAACGTGTAGGAGAAAAAAATTGCCCACATCGTATTCCCTGCGTGTCTAAAAGCGACTAGGACGGTGGTAGTTAGTTGGGCTGCCTAACTACCACTTATCTTACCAGGAATGCAATGCATGCTCGGAGAAGGTCGTGATCGCCAGTAAGCTCCCTTCGTATCCTTCGCGCGAAATTGATGAATCGTATCGTATATTAAATGTCAGAGAAAAATTTGAGAGATAGGAAGAGTGATGAGTATTTAGAAAGGGCAAATTGATTTGCGCTCCTGTGACTGAAACAAAGAGTGAAAGGAAACGGTGAAATATGAGTGGTGTGGGTGAAATGCTGTTTGTGTTGCTGTGGAAAGGAATGAGAGAGGGATAGAAGGATTTTGCAATTTCTGATGAGTGAGTTGTGTAGAGAGCTATGTAGATTATTGATGTTGTTAGTATAGAAGTCTAAAGTTAAATTAAAGTTTTTGAAAGACAAAATTGTGTGATTGCGACATATGATCCATCTGAGATTAATGTTGAAAAAGAGTTCATTTCGGATAATCTGAATGAGTTTTGGATGGGGAATAGGAGATTCAGTTCATTGCCACATATCTGCCCATCAACGATTTTTTTTTACAGTTGTCACCACCACTCACGGCAGAGCCCTATTCAAGGAGCTGGTGTAGTAAGCTCAAAAGTTCACCCTAGCGCAAATTACGCATATGACACAACGCAGGCTTTAAAGTGAGGGAGAAATTCAGTAGGAAATACAGAGATGGAAGAGGAAATTCCACAAAACAGAGGTGGTGGAAAGAAGGAAGCAACCACAGCAAAAACTAGGCATGAGTTACCAATGTCAACACAATACCCGTGCGAAGATACAGCACCTATTGTTCTACGAAGGGCAGAGGGGAGACGTCGTAAAGGTGGTATACGCCGAGTGATAAGTCCTCGAGCACTTGCCGCCTCGCCAAGACCTATAGGAATAGAAGATAAAGCACCACATCGCTTGTCAAAGATACAGAGGTCAAGTGAACTGGAAAGTGCCGAACAGTTTATAAGCCTTTTTGCCGTGACTGACATCTGTCAAAAGCCGGGTTGAAACCAGAGCCCCCCCCCCCAGATATGATGACATACTCTATACATGTGCGGATGAACCTTTGTTATAGCGCAGCAAAACTGAGAAAAGAGGATAATTCTCACAGTCTAAACAAACTTCATTCTTTTCGAGCCGCCACTACAACCATTGTGATGTTACTTTCCAAAGACATTTTTTTGTTCATGTTAAGGCCAAGATGTTTACATTGTCAACAGGACGGGAGAGACGTCGAAAAAGACAGGAAAGTTAGAAAGTATTTTGGAGAAGGAGATTGTAAAAGTTGGGTTTTTGAATTGAATTTCACAAATTATTTCTATCCATCGAGAATAAAATCGGAAAGATAAGACGAGAGGCAAATTCCAGAAGTAAAAGTGGGAGTAGAATGATATGAGTTAAAGAAGAAGGGTTCGATCATCGGAATACGAGTGGATAGAATTAGAGGTGCAGGTGAGAAATCATTAATGAAAGTAGGAATAAAGTAGGAGATAGACAGAACCTTGAGGAACACCACTATCTGCAGAAAAAGAAGAAGAAGCCCCATCAACAACAGCCGATATTGAGCGATTTGAAAAAAGCTAGATATAAGTAAGCCAAAGAGCAAAGAGAAACCCAAGCAGGAGGAGCTTGTAGAGCATGACGCTGCCAACTCCGGTCAAATTGCTTTGGGATTATGTCAAACGCGAACCACCCAAGTCTCCCCATTCCTAAGACGCGAAAAAACCATTAAATCGTGATAGAATGTATATCGCCACGTAGACTTCGTGCAGCGAGAAGCCGTACTGCGATTCAGAGGAGTTTCCAGATATCTAAGAACTGAGTAGAAGGGTTTTCAAAGATCTAGATGATAATACAAGTGAGAGCTACTGGGCGATAGTTTAGAAGGATCAGAAGCGGCTTCCTTTTTCGGAATACGTTGTAAACTTCCAACACTGAGGGAGGGAAAGTTCTAGTATTGAGACATAAATATAGTTGAGCTTTGGCCGAAGAGATTAGCCCTTTCAGTTGTGAGAATTAGCAACACAATGATCAGATCAAATAAGAGGAGAAAGGAGATTTACAAAAGTTGCTAGAGATGAAAGATATGTCAGTAGAAAACCAAGGAGGTTAGCCACTTTCCTTTGATGAAAGCACAGCTTGCTATCGAAGATATCCCTGCAACGTATTTCTAGCTGAATAAATAGCGGAGATGATAGGAGAACGAGAATTTTCCACACTCGATATGCACTATCCTAGCCTGATATGCCAGCAGAAATAAGCACACGAACCAATGATTATGAGAAAAGAAGATTTAGTTTAGCAATTGCTATCATCTGCAAACTTGGAAAACCTTACATTTAAGTCCCTGTTCTAGATATATATGTATAAGGAACAGCCACTTAACCTAAAAACCTTCACGACCACAAAATGTCTCCTCATTTCCATAAAATAAATACATTTTTAAGCATTAACTTTATTATTTATATTATATTTGTTATTGTATTGTTATTTTATTATTATTAGTTTTATTATTATTATTATTATATCATTATATTATTATTATTATTGATTATTATATGATTAATCATATTATTATTATTGAGACTAAGGAATCAAAAATTTTGATTTGATCGCTAAAAAATTCGCGAGGTTGAACCCCTGACCCTCCTGTACAGCCTTATAATAGTATATATATATATTAAATAATATATATATAATATATATATAATATTATATATATATATATAGTAATTATAATAATATATATATAATATATATATATTATTATATATATATATAGAGAGAGAGAGAGAGAGAGAGAAACTTTTTTAAAAATAGTTTTTTTTCAATTAATGTCATCGTCATCGGTGAAATTTGCTCTAATCGTCATCGTCATCGTCATCGGCAAAAATTTCATAATCGTCCCATCACTAATTGAAAATGCATTTGATCTAGTATCTCATCACCTTTTAATAGATAAAATCTTAGACGACATATAATTAAAAATAAAAGAGTAAGACATTCCAAAATTTAACCATTCTATTACTGAATGAATGCTTTCTTCTAAATTTTCTTACTGTGCCCCCTGGTGTCCCATCCATGCTCTACTATGAAGAATTTATTGGTCTCTACATTATCAATAGAGGTAAATATTTTGTAGACTTGTATCATGTCCCCTCTTAGAAATCACCTTTCTACAGAAAACGTTCCTAACTCCTTCAGCCTCTCCTCATAGCTCATACCCTCAAACCAAGAAATCATCCTTGTTACTCTACATTGCTCTCTCTAGCATATTTAAGTCTTTCTTTAAATAAGAGGCCCAAGCTTATGCGCAATACTCTAATACTGGCCTAACAGCTATTATACAGTTTACTTATAACTTCCTTGCTCATGTAAACAACATTGCGATTTATTGTGCCCAGCATCTTTTTAGCTTTATTGCTTGCTACTTTCAAATTACTACTTATAATCACACCTAAATCTTTGTCTTGGTCCACAGACTCAAGCCAATACCCATTCATATCGTAGTTAAAAGTTTTATTTGAGTAAACTAGGTGAAGAATCTTGCACTTTTTAATATTAAAATTCATTTGCCACTTATCTGCCCACCAGGAAGTCATTAAAGACAAAAAAATAATAGCAAAATTTCCTCCCTATCCCACTTCCCCTTCTGTAGAAATTAAAAATTATGCTGATGACTTGATGGTGAGAATCGATATTCAACGCAGTCAGGACATATGAAGACTTTCTTCGCACAGTTCTATGGCGATGGGGCTAGCAACCCAATATGGTATGAATAAACTCTGAAAGTTGCTTAAATTGGAATTCTGAATAAGGGGTTATTAGATGACCATACAGAAGGTGTTTTGGTGCATTGAAGTATCAGGCTGACATTAGTCTCTATCAAATCAAAATAGTGAAAAACTTATCAACAATGATTCAGTTTATGAAACATTTATTGTTTTCTGTTGATACATTTTATATTTGTGGAAATTCAAAATTTGTAATTGACGTATACTGTACATGGAGCAATGGAAATATGCGTTAGTTTGAGGAACATGAAAGAGATTTTACTAAGATCAACATTTCATTAATAAAAAAACATCGGACAATTAGATTTTTTATGTGGTGCTCTAGAATCAGAGTTATTCAAAGGCCAGTAGGAGAGGGTTGGTTCCAACGACAGGTCGAAAAGCCCTACCTTGGAGATATAATATAATATATTATCATATTATATTATATATTTATATATATATTATATATATATATATATATATATATATATATAATAGTGTGTTGTCCAATACAGTCAATATATATATATATATATATATATATAATATATATATTTCAGGCATTGTGCTATTTACGAAATTTGCAGGGGCAAGGAGCCTTGTGTATCTGAAGACAAAGGATTGGGTAGTGTGTACAAAAGAAGTGATTTATTTTTTTTAAACAAGTTTTATAACTCCTGTTTCTCGTTGAGGGAAGCAGGAAAATATTGCCATGTATCACCGTTTTCATGAAGCCAAGCTTTCGCAAGACGCAGAAATGGTAAGTTTTTATTTTCAGTTATTAGAATGCTAAATTCTACTTTACCATTATTATTATTATTATTATTATTATTATTATTATTATTATTATTATTATTATTATTATTTATTTATTTATTTTATTTATTTTTTTAATTTTAATAAAAATTTATATTTGTACAGAGTAATAGATTCTTAGAATTAAATTACTTATCTTGTAATTAATTAAAGCATCTAATTTTGAAGGATCATCGATTTATAAAGTTTTTATTTTGAGTTGTCATAGTATTTTTACTCTTCTTTTTAAGGAAGTTTTTGGGAATTCGTAAAACAATTTGTAAAGTTTATTTTGAAACATAGACTAGTATAAAACCAGTTAATAATATATCAAAAAATATTAAGTTGATTCTTTATCTTACTTGAACTGCTTGTTTGCATCAGTCTCTAATCCTGTCTTGAATATAAAGGAGAGAAAAAGTTATATATTTGTATTTTTATAATATTGATATTAATTAATTAATTGCAAGCCTGTATTATCAAAATTTATATTTATTTTTTCATCCCCATAGAGGTTGATTTTAGTAATTTCTCAAATTACTATCTTTTTTTTCTGTTTTATAATGCAAATAAATTTTGGATAGAAACATGAATTGGTGATTAATCAGTTCCATGTTTATTAGATTGTTCTTTTTTGAGGTTGAGGGCTTATAATGGATAGGTTTTATTTTGTTTTTATATCAAAGCAACCTGGAAAAAAAAAAAAAAAAAAAAGATGGGAAATGTTATTGTAGTTGGTTTCCATGCTTAGGTATTTTTTATTCTATATTTGTAAATTGGATTATAATCTCTCATTATGGTTAATTCGGCTATACAATTTATATCCACTTAAATAAAATAAAATTAAAGTTTAGATTTGAAACAGGGCTACAGAGTCTGTGAATTTCTGTCTCTGATTCAGACTCCATCATCTTATGAGTACTTGGCTCTGGCCCCATTTATTTTCATTAATAACTAAAAATATAAAATATATTTTGCTCCTGCTCCAATGGAAAAAAAAAAAAAAAAAAACTTTGCCCCTGATATGATACCCCAGCTTAGGTTCCACTTCTGAATACAACTTAAATCTATTACATTGAAAAGGATTTAGCTCATTTATTTTGGGGTAACATTTGATGCCATCCTGTTATACTTAATTTTAAATTATAGAAAATACCCATTTCATTCAACTTTCAACTGAAATAAGTTTTGTCATGATACGAGTTAAATCTAGTAAATCAAAATAAGTGAACCAAAATCCAGTATTTTAAAATTGAAAAAATAAATGGGCTTATTAAACCATTATTTATATATATACTGTATGTATTATATAATATATATTAATATATATATAATATAGATATGATATATATATAATATATAAGTATATATAATCATATATATATATATATATATATTATAATATATTATAATAATACTATATATAATATGTATATATATAATATATACTTATATATATTATATATACTATATATATATATATATTATATATATATAATTATATATATATATATATATAATAGTATATATAATTATGAGATATATATTCTTTGTAAAGTGGGTATTGTGAACAAATAGAGTTCCTGAAAGTGTCTATAATGTTACATCACTATTTTTACATTTGCAAAAATTTATTTCCCTGATGCCCTTATCCTTTGGCTCACAAATATATCATATATTACAAATGTTTTAGCAATAAGCAAAATATTTTTATTATTAAATGTGCGCGTTTGCATTTCCTCCTCACAATTTAGGACATGAACATAGATATATGAACTATTCACTTTCAGAATAGCCCATTAAATTTACATCATTCATTGTGTGTTTTTTTTTTTATATATTGATAAAACTATAAATAATAAATCAAATTGATATTAAGGTATAATTTTGAAACATCAGAAATGAAATACTTGTCATTCAGTTGAACCTAAATAAAAATGATTCATTTACATCATTTATAAGTAAGTTCATGGAAGCGATATTATCGGCAAAACACACTCACCGAAAATCCGATATACTATGTCAGATTCAATTTATGTTAACAAGCTATGTCAGGAAGTTGTGGTTTCACACTGCTTGCCATAACTTTCATTTATAAAATCTATTGTAAAGGAAATCCTTCACATTTAAAAAAAAAACAAAAAATGCATAAAGTCATCAAGAGTGTATTTATTATTCATTTTTCACCAACAACACATATATAATAATATATATTTATTATTATATTTTAAATTATATATTATTATTTAATTATTATTATTTATTATATTATTTATATAATTATATTATCATATAATAATTTAATTTTTTTAATTCCTTATATAACATTTAATATCTAATATCTTTTATCCATATAATATTTTAATTTTCACTAATAATTAATATATTATTATTTATAAATATTATATAATTATATTTTTTAATTTTTATTTTTTATCATATTATATTAATTATTAATAATAATATATGTATTTTCTCAATAAAATATAAATATGTAATTTCATATAATGATTATTTGTTGCATAGAAAAATATAGTTTGTAATGAATATAAAGTGGTATATTCTAATGTATGTATTGCGTTAAATTTTTTAAACATATACCAATTCTATGCTCAGAGCAGTTTTAGGCAAGTTAATAATGTTAGTTATGCCTCCACTGGTAATATTCAATAATTTGATGCTATTACGGATTGGGGTATTAAAAGATATAATAATTTAAGAGTAAGTATTGCTATAGTGCAGTCTTCCGTCGGTATAAATGTGTTTACTACTAGGTATAGAATAGATATAGAGTAATGGTGAAAGAGAGTGGAGGTAATGCCTCGCTACCTTATATATTGATGCGGTTATAATATCGAGTTGGTTTTGTGCTGTCTTAAATTCTGGTAACGATCGAAGTTTCATGAGAGTAGACTATGGTGTTGAGTAAAATTTTAGCAGGTGTGTATAATGAGAGGAGTTTAAGAAATTAATGTAAAACTATAGGATAAATGCAGTAATATCATGAATCGCGCTTTTATGGGTGTATTGAGTGGTTAGTGAGACCAGGAAGATCATGTTGTACTTTACAAACTGTTACGTGTGTGTCAAGCGTAACGCTAACACAAGTTTAATTATCATGTTATAAGTATTATAATTATATTTGAATAGATATTGGGAAAAATATTTAGTTTGAAGATGGAATAACACGTGGAGTGTATTCTGTGTTAAAATTCCATGAAGCAGAGATGTAGTAGGAAAGCTCCTCGTGCGTTTAATTTTCGACTTCCTTAAAAGCCAAGTCTGAGTTCTGGACATTAGCTCGAATTATATTCAAAACCGATTATATGGTGGCATATGTATAATAATAGGGTTACTTATATAAATTAACTTATAAGTATGTGAAGTGTCGCTTATATAATTTATATTCGTTTAAGAGACGTCATTTGCACAATGATTTGGCTGAATGTTATTGTATACCTGTATTTATTAATAAATTAAGTAATTGAAGGTTTCTCAATTTTATGGTTATCGGAATAATAGTAAGTAGTAATTACTGTATATATGTTACGGTGTGTTTGTGTGTGTGTGTTATTTGATCATTATTTTGTTG
>JABUQX010032033.1:0-15000 GCA_015478945.1 Trachelipus rathkii
AAGAGAGATTAATAGTATGAGGAATAGAACATAAACAACTTAGATTGCAGCTTTTTATGGTTGTATCTTAGGTGTATACGGGTAAATGACCGAATTAGAGCCGAAATATTTCGGTACCTAACACAAAACATGCCGAAATTGAAATATTGAGCCTAGAGTTGATAGAAACTCGGTCAAATACCAACTATCTGAGGATGTAATCTTAGATACCCCGGTGTAAAGATTAACTATGGGGTGCACCAGACGGGGGTACTCACCAATATATAGACATACGAACAAGGAACTTGATATAACAAAAGCCTTTATATAATATAATATATAAGATGTAAATACGGGTAAAAATGACCGATTTATTCACAATTCGGAGACCACCCACAACAACTGAAATATCTACGAACTAGAGTGAATGAAACTCGGTAACACCTTCTGAGAGTATCTAGAATAGGGGTGTATATAGCATCGCCACCAAGACGGGGTAACTCACCCAAACCTGAAATATTCAGACATAGAAAACGAAAACCCGAAAAATACAGACATTTTGATAATCTTAGCGTAGTACACGGGGTAAATGAGACCGATTATCACAAAAATTACAGGGACCGCCCACAAAACTGAAATACTTAATAGAATGATGAAACTCGGTAAACAACCTTCTGAGGATGTATCTTAGATGACCCGGGTGTAAAATGACTGTGGAGTCCAGACGGGTATCACCCAAACTATGAAATTTGACATAGACAACGAACTTGATCACTCAGACATTAATATATAGGTTGTGATACTATAGATGTATCCCGGGGTAAAATGACCGATTTGACTCAAATTCGGGGACCTAGCCCAAAAATGAGAATATTGACTGAACGATGCACTACTCGGGTAAATATATATATATACCAATATATATAATATATAAATATGTCGTTTACATCCCAAAGGGGGGTCACCAGCCCAACAATACTATATTTACAAACATTTACATCTATTTATATTAATCCAAATGTATCTCGATGCAGAACAACACAAACAGAACAACAAACAATCAAAAAAAAAAATTAAAAAGAAAAAAAAAATTAAAAAATTTAAAAAAAAAAAATAACAATTATAAAAAATATTAAAAAAAAAAGTTATATCATATAAAAAACTAAAAAAGTTTTATAAAGTTCACTAGAAGATAAAAATAAAGTCAAAATTAAAAAATTAAAAAAAAAAATAACATTTTATATATATATAATATAATATATATAATCACATTTTAAAATTTAGTTTTTATATAAAATCAAACACCTCATAGAGCTCTGACTCACTGGAGCTCTTGAGCCTCTCAATATACTCAATACACCCTCACCGCCTCCCCTATCTATGATCTAGTGATTCATATCATATTCTGTATAGAATAATATTGAAACTTTTTTTTTTTGTTTTATATGGTCTTAAAAAGTTTTGTTTTTACTAAATTTTTACGCTTTTCTATTTATAAACTTAAGCAAATTTGGTTTTACTATACCTCTTAAACTGTAAATAGTAAATCAAACACCACACCCTACATCCCTAACCCAATATCTGGATATTTACTAACATTATGACATAGTAATATTTTATATCAAGAATTTTTCATCATAACTTGTCTGAAGTAATGATGAGGGTAAAGTGAATAAGGGCAATGTTTAATTACATCCATAACTTACAAAATAAAGTACTAACATGGAGTGCAGTAACGGAACTACTTAACACTTTTTCTAACTATCCTGAATTTTTACATTAATAGTAATAATTTAAACAAAATTCTTTGCTGCACTGAAAGAACTACAGACCAACGACTATAGCCTAACGTAACAAAGTTTTTCACATCAATAAAGCAAACATTAGGCATACTGAACAGGAATATAACGTACATCACAAAACCCTAACATACTCTTAACATGAATAACAGTTAACATTAACAAGCTTTCATACTTATCAAAGGTGAAGTAACTAACATTGAAAGAACTTAACCTACTTACACTTTTTCTAAACATATCACTGATGTTTTTTAACATTAGACGATAAGGTACATTTAACAAAAAATCTATCATCACTTGTGTAAGTATCTATGATCAAGTGAATATATGCGAACTGTAACAAAGTTTTTCATATAATAAAGCAAACATAGATCATAGAACTACGAATATAATGGTACACTCACATCCTAACATATCTTATACCGAAGTAATGCATGTCAACGATTAAAAAGTTCAATATGCTTAACAACAGTGACCATAAACTAACAATTGTGCGATACAATTAGCGTAACTTATTTACACGATTCCAATAATTTGTAATATTGCAAGCATTTGTTTTCTGTTTTTGTTTTGATCCAGTGCGCATCTGACAGTTTATCAGTATCAGGTGTTTATATACTGGACAATTAAATAGCGGCCTAAACGCAAGCAAGATTTACATCAAATAAAGCTAACATATCATAACCTGATTTAACAATATAATGTATATCAAATCGAACATACCCTATGCCTGAATAAATCACTAACATAAGCAAGTTCCCTACTAAACAACAGTAAAGTAACTTGAATTATATTTTGCAGGAAAGTACGTTTAATTTTAAAACAAAATTAAAAATTCATTTACTATTTTGTATTTGGTTTGCAGATGAGTCCAAGTTTATATATCACTAAAGGAAAAGTTAAAAGCCCATCTGCATTATTTAGTAAGTTCAAAGTTATTGAAATGTTATATTATGAACCAAGAAAATAGACATATTCCCAGAAAACTAACATACCTTAAAATCCGAATAAAACAGGCTATACATTAACAATAGTTCAATCTTGTAAAAGTGAAAGTACTGGAAAACATTTTAGAACGTAACGTCTCACAATCTTTTTAGAGGTTTTTCTTCATAACTTTTATGTATTTTTAACTTTATTTCTTTAAAACTTTTTGTTTCAAAAATACTTTTAGCTTTTTGCAAAGTGTATTTCTTTATAACTATGAAGTTTTGTTTTAAAAAAAAACTTTTAATTTTTAACCTTTATTTTGAAAAAACTTTTTGTTTTTTAACTAAAATTTTTTATCTTTTTATGTTTATAAACGTAAAAAAATTGGTGTTTTTACATACCCTAAACGGTAAATCAGTGAATCAGTAAATCAACACCCCTACATCCCCCCATACCGCGATCTATTGGGGTATTGATCTATTGATCTGTTTAGGCTCCAGTCATATTTCGAGTATCATTTGGATAAAATATGTTCTTTTTTTTATACTAACACCGAATATATGCTGACATAACATAACATAACATTATATAAAGTAACATAACATAACCTGATGTAGGAATATAATGTAACATCAACCCTAACATACATTAAACACTGATAATCAATAACATTAACAAGTTCAATACTTAACAACGTAAGTAACTAGCAAAACATATATAACTTGGCTTTCACATCTTTTTTTCTTTTTGTTTAAAAAACTTTTATTTATTTTAACTTTATTTTCAAGCAATTTAAATTTTTTGTTTTAAAACTTGTTAGCCTTATTTTTAATTTTATTTCTTTAAAAACTTTTTTATTTGTTTTGTTTTTTTAAAAACTTTTAATTTTTTTTAAGCTTTATTTCTTTAAAGCCTTTTTGTTTTTACTAAAATTTTTATTCTTCTTTATGTTATAACGTAAAATTTACATTTTTACATAAACGTAAAAACAGTAAAAACAGTAAATAACAAAGTTTTTCAACATCCATAAAGCTAACATAACATAACCTGATCTAAGAATATAATGTATAACATCAAACTAACATACACCAAACTTGGCAACAGGAAAGTAAATGACGTTGTGCAACAAAACGTACCATATTCACAACTTTTTTTTCAAACAGATCTCTAACATATCAATGTTGATTTTACATTAACATAGTAACATTTAAAAAATTTAGCAGCAACATCTCGCCAACAAATATATGGCCCCTGACGTACAAAGTTTTTTTCACATCAATTAAAGCTAACATATTCAATGCTGAAGCTAGGAATATAACGCACAATGACAAAACCTAAACATACTTATATTGAATAATGATAACATTAAAAGTTTCAATAACTTAACAACACTAAATGTAAACTAACATGCATACAGACTATCATTTGTACGAAGCTGATATGTGGTTCTCTGTTTCACTAGAGTTATCAAATACTAGAGTCGAGAAATTGTTCAAACTCCTCCACTTCTCGAAACATTACGCAATACCTATGATACTTGTTTGGTCACAGGGTCAATCTTTAAACAAATTTTATTAAAAAATTTTTTTGCCTAATTGACTATATTTTACAAATGGAACCTCATTAGGGGTAGAAAAAAAAGTTATATCATTTATATACGTGTGCAAATGTTATAAAGCCACGCCTCATTCCTCTTGTTAGGGTTATCGTTTTAGGGTTAGCATTGTATAAACTGGTTTGTACATCATCTTTTGTTATTGTGAGAGAGAGGATTACATTCTTCTTAAAAGAGCGACAAATGAAGCTCTTCATCAGTTTCTTGTCTGACTTTAAAACTATAAAAATGGTTTCTCTCGAGAATAATAAATTTGGAAACGATATTGTAACATGGAAGATATCGCATCCAAAAGTTTTTCTTAACTTAACTTTCCATCGTAAGACAAATGGAGAACGTTACTTTGCCTGTTCCGATTCGTCTTACACCCATATAACAGACCATTATTCCTATCCTGTGGAGAATTAAGTCGGGTGTTCGATGAAGTTAATACTTGGATAAATGAAAAGTACATTTCTTCATCAGTGACAAATTCGTGGGGAGTTGCCATCAATGGCGGCGAAGAAGGTGACTCAAAAAGATTAACTCTTGTTTTTTCACTACATAACAATATTGAATCCATTGATTTACGTAGGTGGTGGAGACCTAATTCAAAGGGGATATTCCGACCCACTGCCTTTGGTGTTTGTGTTATAGTGGTAAATGATAAATATTTCAAGCGTTTATTCAACGCTGCCACGTAGAAATTTCTGAAAAGGTTGAAATGAGTTGATTTTACTGGCGAACGTTATTTAACTCTCTCGCATGCGTATACTTATACGATGTACGATGAGCACAATGTGTTTTCGAATCCACAGGAAACTACCGTTATGCGAGGCGCTCACCTTGAATAAATTCACTCTTCCTTTATGAATAATGAGATGAAATCGCCAGGTGTACAAAGAACAATCTTTGAAAATTATCAGCAAGAGAATTTATACCTATATGCACAACTGAAGGTCTGGAAGTTAGAAGCAATAGCATCGATTGCTCGACATTGTATGTTAATGATGTTAAACCTTCTTAAACGAACTCAATCTTATTAAATATTTTTATATAATTATCCGATTGTAATTTTTTATTATATGTAACTTTTTTAAAACATATCAAGTAAGATGTATATTAAAAATTGGTTTTTTCTTATGATTGTTTCTTTTTCCTATGTTATTTATATATATTATATATATATATTATTATATAATGATATATATATATATATATTATCCATATATTATATATATATTATATATATATATACTATATATTATAGTATTATATATATATATATATAATAATGTAAAGTACTAAATTATACATACTAAAACGTAACTTATACACGTCACTTGTCAAATGGGCGTGTCTTCCGTACAAGCAATGTTAATTGTTAACCATTATACATGGTGAAATGTTAACAAAAAATTTACCATAACGCCGGTGTGATTAGCTAAATAACAGACTTCGATGAGTATACTCTAACGGGTAACAAAGTTTTCCCAACAATAAAGCTGAACAAGCAAAAAATCAAGAGATCGATGAAAACACTGATACAAAATTGCAAACAGACACATCTTAAGGAAGGAAATAAACTGCTAACGCTTAACAAAGAATCCACACCTTAACACTAGTATACAACCTTATTGGGTAAGACAAACAAAGGGGTAAAGTTTTCTATTCTCTGTAAAGTAAACTAGTGATACATAATGCATCTTAACACTACAATACTATGCAGAATATAACAGCCAGCCCCAATATCTTTAAACAAACAAAGCGTACAATAAAGGGGACAGTAATAACATGTTGCTTTCAAGTTAAATAACATATAATTTCCAAAATAAAAAGAGACATTAAAATAAATAAATACATTCCGATACATATAAGTTTCTTTAAGAATATATTAATCATCTAATCATGGGACAGAGGATCCTGTATAAATTGAGCAAGTCTAAATATGTTTCTCCAGAGATTCAAAACCATCCGAAAGGATGTAAGCATTAATACAACTTGCTGCACAGAAACCATTTTTCTGCATATTTCGGTTCAACAGCACTTCTCACTCGCTCACGCCAGGGAGAAGTAAACGTATCCTGGTTGATAGTTATTAGTTACTAACGCATTTCTGTATACGGCATTATACGGGAATCCACATGTTTCAGGTGTAAATATCGTTGATTACACCATGAGCTATATGAATTAAGTGCTTCGAAGTATTATGCACAACTTTTGAATAGAGACTTTGTTTAAGTCGTTTTCATGTTAAAAACAAAGCTGTTAATCTATTTTTTTTTGCAGTCGTCTGAACTAGTGAAACCTAAATACACTGTACGCAATGAATGTGACTGCATCATTAGGTTTCCAATAGTTGCGTAATCAATACTTTTAACATTATCAGATGCAGTGAATTTGCAACATTCTATTCTATTGTATAGCCGCTCAAGCTGTCACTTCTGATTTCATCAAGAGAACGATGTCACAGATGACACATTACTCAGCCTTTATCCAAGCTTCGGAGGCTTTCGATAATATTGAAAAATTCTTCAACTGAATATGATTAAAGGTATATTACTTGCCCCTCCAATATTGTGAACACAGGTTAATATATTTGCTCTCCCATTCCGTTTTAACTGAAAAAATGTAATGATTACTCGTTGGGTATTACAATATACCCTCGTAAAGAGGGACGTCTGTAGATAGCAGAAAGCGAGAGGTATCTATCAAACACAGCGAAAAATGTCTTACTGGCAAAATTCGTATGTATAAACAACCCTTAATTGTAATGAGATTCTTTCTTTCAACCAATCAGAAAGAAAAGGTAACAAGAATACGACATACGAATGAACCATATTAGGTTAAAAGTATGGTATATATTCTCGAGGTTGTTCGAGCTGTTTGTTGTTTGTTTGTTGGTTGTGGCTGTTGTTGTTATTGTTTTGTTGTTTGTAGAGGTAAGGTTCCTGTGTTATATTTCAACTTCTTATTTTATCACAACATTGATTAATTATCATACCGATCAACGAATATATACTCTAACGTAATAAGGTTTCCCACATCAATAAAGTTAACATGATGTAACATGAACTAAGAAAATAACTGTACAAGACAAAACCTGACACACCTTAAACCCGAATAAACTGTTATCATTAACAAAGTACTATTAATAGTAAGTAACTAACATTACATGCAAAACGTCACCTAGTACCACGTTTTTTTCAAGCATGGTCTCTAACAATATAAGTATTAATTTTTATTTTTAAGCTTATCTCTTTTTTAGACTACACCCCCCTTTCAGAAAATTTCAACATGAATAATGAAATGATTTGTAATGCTTTAACCATCTACATAAAGTGAGCTGCAATACTTATTATATTTATTAATACAAAATGGTAAATCTGGCAACTGCGTATCAAACAGAGGTGATTTTTGGATAGCAATGTATTGACTTGGGAGCTGAGTTATATTTAAATCAGTGAGCTACTCGATGGTGTATTCATAATCATAGCAAAGTCTTAAGGCAAACTAAAATTATTCAGCAAAACTTAACCTACGCTCCACGTTTCTAAAACCATCAGTGGTTATGTTCCACATCGAATAACCTGTAACCATAACAAAGTTTTAACCAACATAACACACAAAATAAGTTCTTTATTATACTTAAACCATCGAATATATGCTAACGTAACACGGTTTTACCATTATAAAGCTAGAAATAACAATAACTGAACTAAGAATATTAATGTAGTCTAGGGCAAGACCTAGCATTCTCAGCAAAAACTGTAACTAAAGCTCTACGTTTCTAACACATCAAACTCGTCAGTTACACAGTAAAAAAACATCTTACAAAACTCATAATCATTTCTTCTAAAAATTCAGTGGTTATTTCCACATTGTCATAGTAATATTTACATAACGGTACCCTAACTTACGAATAGAACAGTTTTTCATCAACTCAAGAGTATCTAAAGAAAAACACATTACCTGTCCCGAGAGAAAACTCAGGCGGACGCGCCCCATGAAAGGGGTTGTGAGTCTGCGAGGGAGATCACCCCGAAGGGTGTAAGCGGGCATCATTACGCCTCCGAAGGAGGGGTAAGGCTCAGCCCTCGGGCTGAGGCCCAAAGCCCGCCTTACACCTCTTCGGTTGTATCTCCCATCCGCAGGATCCACCCTTCATGGGCGCGTCCCCTGAGTTTCTTCCTCGGACGGGTAGTGTGTTGCTTTAGATACTCTTGGTTGATGAAAACTGTTTATTCGTAGTTAGGTACGTTATGTTAAAATATTACTATGACAATGTGGAAATAATACTGATTTGTTAGAAGAATATTTGATGACGTTTTTGTAAGATATTACCGTGTTAACTGACGATGATGTGTTGAAACGTGAGCTTTAGGTTTTAAGTTTTTTGCTGAGGAAATGCTAGGTTTGCCCTAAGACTACAATTATACTTCTTAGTTCAGGTTATGTTATGTTAGCTTTATTATGTAAAAACGTTGTATGTTAGCATATATTCGATGTTACTTTAGAAAAGAACAACATTTTTTGTTATGTTTGGTTAACACTTTGTTATGTCTTCAGTTATTTCGTTGTTAACTGACGATATTGTGTTAGAAACGTGAGCCTAGGTTAACGTTTTTTGCTGAATAATGTTAGGTTTGCCTTAGACTTTTTGCTATGATTATGAATACACCATCGTGTTTAGTAGCAACTGATTTATAAAACTGTCTGAACTCGGAAGTCTATACATTGCTATCAAATCGCCTCTGTATGATACGCAGTTGCCAGATTTACCATTTGTTTAATAAATAAATAAGTATTTGCATCACTTTATGCAAATGGTTACAGCATAAAATCATTTTCATGTTTCACGTGAGTTGAATTTTCTGAAAGGGGGTGTAGTCTAAAAAGAGATAAGCTTTAAAATAGAAAATAATATTTTATTGAGAAAAAAAAAAAAAAATGTGACTAGGTTACGTTTTTGGTATGTAAGGTTAGTTACTTTACTCATTGGTAAAGTATTGGTACTTTGTTAATGATGAACAGTTTATTCGGGCTTAAGTGTGTCAGGTTTTGTCGTTGTACATTATTTTCTTTAGTTCATGTTACATCAGTAGCTTTATTGATGTGGAAACGCTATTACGCTAGATATATTCGTTGATCGGTTATGATATTATATCATGTTTGTGATAAATAGTAAGTTGACAATATAACACAGGAACCTTACCTCTACAACAACAATCAACAATAACAACACGCCAAGCACAACAACACAACAACAGCTCGAACAACCTCGAGAATATATATATACCCCTTTGAACTGATATGGTTCATTCCGTATGTCGTATTCTTGTTTACTTTTCTTCTGATTGGTTTGAAAGAAAGAATCTCATCCTATAAGGGGTGTTTATACATACGAATTTTTCGCCAGTAGGACATTTTTCGCTGTGTTGATATGATAGCCTCTCGTTCTGCTTCTACAGACGTCCTCTTTACGAAGATCTTTGTAATACCCAACGATGTATCATTGTACATTTTTTCGTTAAAACGAATGGAGAGCAATATATTACCTGTGTTCCAATTGGTGAGGTGCAAGTAATATCCTTTAATCATATCAGTTTGAAGATTCTTCAATATTATCGAACTGCCTCGAGCTTGATAAAGGCTGAGTATTTCATTCTGTGGACATCTCTCTTGATGAAATCAGACCAGTGACAGCTTGAGCGGCCTGCAATAGAAAGATGTTGCTTTCACATGCATTCTGATATATGTTAAATATGATTGTACGCAACTATTGTGAACCTAATGATGCTGTCCACATTTACATGCGTACTGTATAGGTTTCACTGTTCAGCCATCTGCAAATATAAGCTTTGTTTGACATGAAAACCGACTTAAAGTCTCATCTTAAGTTTGT
Source organism: Trachelipus rathkii (assembly GCA_015478945.1). Classification (NCBI taxonomy): domain Eukaryota; kingdom Metazoa; phylum Arthropoda; class Malacostraca; order Isopoda; family Trachelipodidae; genus Trachelipus; species Trachelipus rathkii. Next base: position 10,208 of record JABUQX010032033.1, read on the forward strand.
TGCATACTCTCGAGGACTTATTTCATATAGCTCATGGTGTACTATCTAACTACGATATTTTACACTGAGTACATATGGATTCCAGGTTAATCCAGTAATACAGAAATGCGTTAATATACTATCAGCTCAGATACCTTTACCTATTCTCGCTGGCGCGGCGCGAGTGAGTTGTGTTGAACGAAAGATTATGCAGAAAGAATGTTTGTGCAGCCAGTTGTATTTATGTTACATTCTTCGGATGGTGTTGAATCTCTGGATTAAACATATAGAGACTTGCTCAATTTTTATACAGAGATCCATATGTCCGCAATGATTAGATGGTTTAAATAGATGCAAACAATTTACTTCGATGCCCCGATCTTCTATAGTTTAAGGTATGTTGTTTATTGGAACAATAAATGTTATACATCGGAAAAACATGTTTTACTGTCCCCTTATGTACGCTTTGTTGTTTATAGATATTGGGGCTGGCTGTTTATTCGTGCAGTCATTGTGTGTTTAAGTATGTTATGTTATAGTTTGCTTTACAGCGAGATAAAAACTTACTTGTTTTGTCTTTACCCAATCGTATTATTGCTGTGTTAGTGTGGATCGTTGGTTAATGGTTAGCAGCTTTATTCTTGCTTAAGTATGTGTCTGGTTTGACCTTTTGTACTATAATTCTTAGTGTCAGTTGATGCTAACTGCTTGCTTTAATTAATGTGAAAACTTTTGTTACGTAGAGTTATACTTCATCAGGTCTGTATGCTAATTGCACAACACGGTTATGGTAAATCTTTTGTTAAATTAACATGTTAATGTAAAATTAAGCATTGCTATGGTTTTAGAGACACGCTTGATCAAGTGTGGAATAAGTTACGCTCTTTGGATGTTATGTTAGTTACTTTACATATATATTATATTATTATATATATATTAAATATATATATATATATAATATATTATATATTATATTTATATATATATATATATATATATATATATATATATTATATATAATAACTGAATCATAAGAAAGAAACAACATTGAAGAAAAAACAATTTTTAATATAATTCTTACTCTGAATTTTTTTATTAAAAAAGTTTACATATATATAAAAAATTACAATCGTATAATTATAGTAAAAATATTTTAATAAGATTGAGTTCTCGTTTAAAGAAGGTTCTAACATTTACAATACATCATGCTGAGCATTCGATGTATTGTCTAACAAACTTCCAGAATGACCTTCATTGTTGAATTATAGGTATAAATATCTCTTGCTGGTATTTTCAAAGATTGTTCTTTGTACCCTGGCGATTTCATCTCTTTTTCATAAAGGAAGGTGAATTTTTCAAGGTTGAGCGCCTCGATAACCGGTGTTTCCTGTGATTCGAACACATTGTGCTCATCGTACATCGTATAGAGTATACCATGCGAGAGGTTAATAAGTTCGTCCAGTAAATCAACTTCAATCAACCTTTTAGATATTTCTTCGTGCATCTTGATAAACGCTGTAATATTTTCTTTACCACTTACACAAACACCAAAGGCTGTGGGGCGGAATATCCCCGTTGAATTAGGTCTCCACCACCTACGTAAATCAATGGATTCAATATTGTTATGTAGTGAAAAAACAAGAGTTAATCTTTTTGAGTCACATTCTTCGCCGCCATTGATCGCAACTCCCCACGAATTTGTCACTGATGAAGAAATGTACTTTTCATTTATCCAGGTATTAACTTCATCGAACACCCGACTTAATTCTTCACAGGATAGGAATAATGGTCTGTTATGGGTGTAAGACGAATCGGAACAGGCAAAGTAACGTTCTCCATTTGTCTTACGACGGAAAGTTAAGTTAAGAAAAACTTTTGGATGCGATATCTTCTTCCATGTTACAATATCGTTTACACATTTATTATTCACGAGAGAAACCATTTTTATAGTTTTAAAGTCAGACAAGCAACTGATGAAGAGCTTCATTTGTCGCTCTTTTAAGAAGAATGTAATCCTCTCTCTCACAATAACGAAAGATGATGTAACAAACCAGTTTATACAATGCTAACCCTAAACGATAACCCTAACAAGAAGGATGGGCGTGGCTTATAACTATTGCGTAATGTTACTTTTTTTTCATACCCCTAATGGGTTTCATTTGTAATATAGTATTAGGCAAAATGTTTTTAATAAATTTGTTAAGTTGACCCTGTGTCAAACAAGAATCATAGGTATTGCGTAATGTTTCGAGAAGTGGGAGGAGGTTTGAAACATTTCTGCAACGGTCCCTTTCAGAGATAGTTCTGTGAAACAGGACCCACATCAGCTTCGTAGATGGTCCGTTCTGTAATGCATTGTTAGTTACTTTAGTGTTGGGTTAAGTATACTTGTTAATGTTAGTCATTTATTCAATCATAAGGTATGTTAGGTTTTGTCATTGTGCGTTTAAATGTCCCTAAGTTTGGGATATAATATGTTAGCTTTATTGATGTGAAAAACTTTGTACGTCAGCATATATTTGGTTGGTGAGTATGTTGTGATAAATTTTTGTTTAAATGTTACTATGTTAATGTAAATAATAGTGATATGTTAGATGGATCTGTTGAAAAAAAAGTGGGAAATATGGTACGGGCTGTAGCAAACGTCAGTTACTTTCTGTGCCAAGTATGGTATTTTTTGTTAGGTTTGATGGTTAATGGATTAAATCCTTGGATCAGTGAGGAGGGAGTTACCTACTCATTAATTTGAGATTTTGTTAATTTCTGTTTTACTAGTTTTTAGTTTATGTAAAACTGTAATTTTTTTTACGTTATAAACATAAAAAGAAATAAAAATTTACAAGTAAAACACAAAAGTTTAAAGGAAATAAAGTTAAAAATTAAAGTTTTTTTAAAAAAACAAGAGAAAATCAAAAAGAAAGAGAGAAATAAAATTAACAAGGGCTAAAAAGTTTTTTAAAACAAAAAGTTTTAAAAGAATAAAGTTAAAATAAATAAAAGTTTTAAAAGCAAGAAAGAATAAAGGATTGAAAGTGCTACGTTCTATATGTGTGTTGCTAGTACTTTACTTGTTGGTTAAGTATTGAAACTTTTGTTAATGTTTGTTGATTATTCGTGTTTAGGTTATTTTAGGGTTGTTATGTTTACAATTATGATTCTTACATCAAGGTTATGTTATGTTAGCTTTTTATTGATGTGAAAACTTTGTTATGTCAGCTATAATTTCGAGGGTTACGTATAAAAAAGAACATAATGTTTAAATCCAATGATACTCCGAAAAGATATGACTGGAGTCAACAGATCAATAAGATCAATAACCTACCAATTAGATGGGTAGGAGGACAGAGTGGGTGGTTTTGATTTACTGATTTCAGTGATTTACCGTTTTAGGTATGTAAAAACACAATTTTTTAACGTTTTATTAGAAACATAAAAGAATAAATTTGAGTAAAAAAAAAAGTTTTAAAGAAATAAAGTTAAAAAATTTAAAAGTTTTTTTTTTAAAAAACAAAACAAAATGTTTAAAGAAATAAATTTACAAATAGCTAAAAGTTTTTTGAAAAACGAAAAAGTTTTTAATAGAGAGATAAAGCTTAAAATAATAATAAAAGTTTTTAAAACAAGTAAAGAAAAAAAGATGTGACAGGCAACGTTCTATATTGTTTTGCTAGTTTACTTATCACTGTTGTTTAAGATATTGAAACTTTGTTAATGTTTAAGCTGTTTCTATTTCGTGTTTAATGGTATGTTAGGTATTTTCGGTGGTATGTTATATTCTTGGTTCAGACTATGATATGTTAGCTTTGTTAAGCCAAAAACTTTGTTACGTTGGCATATTATTCGTTGATCAGTATGATAATTAGGTACGGGTGCATGCAATAATATTACAGTGTTGAATACGAAAATAGTAATGAATATGTTAGAGATATGTTTGAAGAACGTATGAATAGTTACGCGTTTTTTGTATGCCAATTGGTAGTTACTTTAACTGTTGTTAAGTATGGAAACTTTGCTAATGTTAGTGATTTATTCAGGCATAAGGTATGTTTCGATTTGATGTTAATACACTTATATTGGTTACACAGATCAGGTTTATGATATGTTAGCTTTATTGATGTGAAATCTTTTGCTGCGTTTAGCGGTATATTCATTGATCAGAATGATAATTACACAAGATTGTGAATTAAATTTTTGTTAAATGTTACTTTATGTTTCGTGCAAAAAAATAATGATATGTTAGAGATATGTTTTGAAAAAGTTGTGAATAAGTTACGTATTGTATGCAAATGTTAGTTATGTCACTGTTGTTAAGTTTGGAACTTTGTTAATGTTGACTGTGCTTATTCGTGTATAAGCAATGTGTTAGGATGTGTGAGTGTACATTATATTTCGTAGTTCATATGATCCTATGTTTGCTTTATTAATATGTGAAAACTTTGTAACGTTAGCATATATTCATTGATCAGTAAGATACTTAACACAAGGTTGTGATAATTTTGTTAAATGGTACTTGTTAATGTAAAAACATCAAGTGATATGTTAGAAAAGTGTAAGTGTTCGTTCTGCGCTCAATGTTAGTTACTTCTGTTGTTAAGTATGAAGCTTTGTTAATGTTAGAACTGTTTATTCATGTTTAAGATGTGTTAGGTTTGGTGAAGTGTACGTTAATTTCTTAGTTCAGTTGAAGCTATGTTTGCTTTATTGATGTGAAAACTTTGTTACGTTGCATATATTCAATGTGATCAGTTAATGATATTTTAAGACAGAGGTTAAGATAAAATTTGTTAAATATTAACTATGTTTTAATGTAAAAA
>JABUQX010032033.1:20000-22500 GCA_015478945.1 Trachelipus rathkii
TCATTCTCTCCTATTCAATCTAATTATCGCCACTTAATTCACCACAAACCAAGATACAAAAATAACTTGAACTACGTCATCCCCATCATCAGGTAAAAAACTAAAAGCCTTACTCACTCACAAGACTACATTCAGCAGTAGAAAATTCTCTCATTTCCAACAGAATATCATTCTCCTCATAAAAATCTTAAAATTATCCCAATCACCACCGACAGACACCATCTTTCCCTCGTCCAAAAATAAAACTAATAATACCAACATCCCACTCCAGTAGATCCCACTCCTAATACATTTGGTCTTATTTACGGCAATCACTACAATTTCTCATCTCACCTTCACCATATGACTATAGCTCAGAAATCAAACAAAAAAATATAAAACACATACTCAATCTTTCATTATGAATTGAGCAATGAGACATACACTTTCACCACAGCATAAACACTTTATGAGATCCATTCTAAATTACTCAACCCAAGAATTGTACCCTGCTACAACTCACTTGAACCGAGAAACAATACTATAAAAAATTCAAAATTTAGTCTTCCTAATCATAAACTTTACCACCAAAACCGACCCATTTCAACACCCACACGAAACGAAAAAATAAAACTCATTCCTTAAGACACCATCTATCCATGCTTGGAACACAATTCTACTCTAGTACACTAAGCACCTCACACCCCCATCACACAGTTTCCACAAATCACAAAAGGCACTGTCTAAGTTCCCCTCCCTTTACTTTAGTCTTTATTAAATTTCAATACCGTTACTCCCTCTTCTGATAAACAAATAAAATAAGCATTCAGAATATCATCACCAACCATTTAATCACATTTATTACATTTTCAATATCATTACTCCCTCTTCGGACAAAAACACATAAAATAAACATTCACAATATCATCACCAAACATTTAATCTACATACCAGTTCTGATCTACAGAAACACAAAACTATCTTCCACGCTAAATAACCAGCCACTACAGAGCACCTACTTCTGTGGTTCACCACTCTCACCCCTCACTCGTGCACATTTCCAAATAACTTTTGAGGGCCTTTTGCTGCCGATTGCAGTTGTGGAGGACTTCCTGCATGCACAGAGCCTCCACCCACAACACCAACTAAGGATGAGCAAGGGGATAATATATATTATATATACTATATATATATAATATACTATATATATATATATATATATAAGTATATTATATATATATATATATATATATATATATATATATATATATATATATAATATATATATATATATATATATATATATATATACTGGTATATTATGGGGCGTTTTGTGAAGGTCTGAAAAAAGGTGGAATTAAAGAAATGAGAAAGAGTAAAAATAAAAATCTAAAAAAAAATAAAGAATAAAAAATAAAACATATGTAAATTCTAAAAGGTTTTTCTTTTTTTGAACGAGCTTTTCTAGGGAATTTTATTTTTGAAAACAGTCGTTATATGGCTCCATTTCTTTTCTTAGCCATCGTGACTACAAAGGACTCTCGCTCTTTGTGAACTCACTTTGACATACTTTCTCAAACCGACTTGCTACTTTTGACTTGCAACTTCGACTCTTCTTTTTATTTTCATTTTCTTACTATTCATCTTGTTGCTTTAATGTTTACCTTACTTCTTTTCATAACATAATATATATATATATATATATAATATATATATATTATATAATATTATATTTATATATAGAAATATATATAAACAGTGGCGTATCCAGGGGGGGTCCAGGGGACACATGGCCCGCCGAAATTTTTAGACACTAATCATATTTTAAGTATCATATCCGTTTATAACAAAGTCCAAGGTTAAAATTTATATATATATATATATATATTAATATTATATATATATATATATATATATATATATATATATATATATAGCTAATATATATATATATAATATATAAGTATGATATATTAAGTATATATATCTATAATATAAAAGAAACAATTTTTCTTCTGGCCCCCGAAAAAAAACCCTGGATACTCCACTATATAATAATTATATATATATATTATAATATATATATAATATATATATATATATATAATATATTATAATATTATAATATATATATATATATAATATATATATATAGTAATATTATATATATTTATATATATATATATATATATATATATATATATATATAATATATATATTATATTACATGAATACCCGCCACGCAATGGCAGGGCTGAATGCAAACAACAATGGCAAAAAAAATAAATAAATAAACAAAGTTACTAATTAAATAAGGGCATAAGAAAAAAAAAAGATACAAATGGAAAGTAACCCACCCAGGTCATTTGCGAACACAATTCCCTCAGGTGGGCGCAACGCGGGACTTAAATTGAGGAAGATTAATATTGCGGGAAAATAAAAGAAGGCAAGGAGTTCCATAAAAACAGATGTGGCTGGAAAGAAGGAGGTACCAAAACGAGTGATCCTTGAATATAACCGG
>JABUQX010032033.1:27500-30000 GCA_015478945.1 Trachelipus rathkii
ATAATAATAATAATAATAATAATAATTATTATTAATATTATTATTTAATGATGATGATGATGATATGATGAATGATGATGATGATGATGATGATGATTGATGATGAACTGAAATGATCGATGGATCGATGATGATGAATGATTGATGAAATGATGATGATGATGATGATGATGATGATGAGATGATGATGATGATGAGATGGATGTAATGATGATAGATGATGAATGATGATCGATCGATGATGAAATGAGAAATGATGATGATTAGATGAATGATGATGATGATGATGATGAATGATGATGATGATTGATGATGATGATGACTGATGATGATGATGATGATGATGGATGATGATGATGATGATTGATGATGATGATGATGATGATGATGATGATGATGATGATGATCATGAAGCTGAGAGGATGTTGATGATGATGATGATGATTGTGATGATGCTATTTTCGTAATAATCATCATGATGCTGATAACGATGATGATGATGATATGATGATGAATGATGATGATGATGAGATGATGATGATGATGATGATGTGATGATGATGAGTGATGATGATGATCGAATAGATGATGAATGATGATGGATGAGATGATGATGATGATGATGATGATGATGATGATGATCGATGTGATGATGATGATGATGATGAATGATGATGATGATGATGATGATGATGATGATGATGATGATGATGATGGATGATGATGATGATGATGAATGATGATGATGATGGATGATGATGATGAGATGATGATAATAATATAATAAAAATAATAAAAATAAGACAAATAAAAAAATAATAAAAAAAATAAAAATAATAAATAATAATAATAATAGTAGTAATAATAATAATACAAATAATAATAATAATAAAAATAATAATAATAATACAAATAATAATAATAATACAAATAATAATAATAATAATAATAATAATAATAATAATCATAATAATCATAATAATCATAATCATAATCATAATCATAATCATAATCATAATCATAATCATAATCATAATCATAATCATAATCATAATCATAATCATAATCATAATCATAATAATAATAATAATACAAATAATAATAATAATACAAATAATAATAATAATAATAATTATAATAATAGGGTGTACTACATAGTTACCAAGGTCACATCAGTACAAAATACCACGATGAACCAAATACGCTTCAAAACAAGTACGCCTCAAACATGCTGAGTACATTTCTTCCACAAAAGAAAGTTGTCCTTCCTATCCCAAATCATAACAATTTTCAGAACTACACCAGACACAGAATAAAGTCAGCCATTCATCTCCGGTTCACTTCAATATTAAGACATTGGCATTTTAATCCAAGAGTAATAAGGGTTAGAATTGTGACTTAAGAGTTGTATCTTCCTATGTTGACAAACTTCCTGATATTTATATCAGATGAAATATCATTACTCTATCAGAGGGGCATGTAGCTTCTGCAGGATATTGATTCACACATTTAACAAATATTGTTCGCTAATAAATAAAAGAATCATTACCCCGTTAGATTACTTCCTCCTATGGAGGGCATCAAATATCAGATGTGCATAATAAAGGGTAGGAAAGACTCTGGAACAGAAATATAAAGTTCCAATTTTATTAATTATTTGTTGAAACTTTGATACATAGATTTAATTGAAAATTCGAAGGACATAATCTTGTCTTATTAGTTTGCAAATTTTTTCCCTCAAAATAAGATATTTACATTTTCACGATTAGCACAATTATTGATCGAGCAGCTGGAGTAGAACCCAAACCTGAAACCAATATTTTTATAAACACAGATGTCGGTACCAAGCATATATACTAAAGAAGGTCGAGACATAATTATTCATAAAGCCACACGAACTTTTTGTTTAAGAATTTAACAAAGGTGAATCAGTTTTTATACTTCTAGTTCATTTTCTGAAGAAAAAAAATTATTCATTTTTAGGTAACAAAATGAAATATGATTTTTACCTATAATTATTAAAATACAGTAATTGCCCACTTAATATTTAATATAAACTAAAAATTTAACATGTAATATAATCTAGTAAATATAATAATTTGTAATGTATCTAAACTAAACTAGTAATCTAAACTACTAGTAAACTAGTTTGTAAACTAGTAATCTATATAATTTGTGTAATATAATCTAGTAACTTGCGTTTATACGTGTTTTTATGGCTCACTTGTGTTTGATTAAGCCCTCATTAACATCCTGCGAGGCGATGCTTTATTCTAATTTGATGTTAATTGATAACGGAGGAGAATAAATTAATTAAGGATTTTACACGAACGAACCTATGTATTTTAAATGTAATTACTGGCTCGTGTAATTCAATTAAAAGCTTAAAAGTTGTCTAGTATATATATATATATATATATTATTGGGTTATATATATATATATATTATTAGAAGATATATATATATATATTTGTATATTAAAAAAAAAAATTAAAAAGTA
>JABUQX010032033.1:35000-42500 GCA_015478945.1 Trachelipus rathkii
GGCCCCGCGCCTTAAAGGGGCCCCACGCCTTAAAAGGGCCTCGCACGCATGCAGAGGCTAACAGATTTAACGCCCCATATCGCATGAGCTGCGCAATATATATACAGCAGCAGCAGCAGCAGCAGCAGCAGCAGCATATATATATATAGCAGTGCATATTATATGGTTATATAAGAGTTATATATATATATATCTTTATATATAGAGATATATCTATACATAGAGCTGCGATATATATATATATATATATATATATATATATATATATATATGATTCGAACGTCGTCGAGTGTGGAAGCAGTGGAAACCAGAGGGGATGCGAGAAAGAGAAGGGTCAGAAGAGAGATTTTTTTTTAAAGAAGAAGGAGTCTGTAAAGACTAACTGGAAAGAAGAACGAAATCTGAAGACTCTACTCAAGAAGTATTCAGATCATTTTTTCAGGAGAGAGGATGCTTATGATTCAAAGTAACTCTAGCTACTTAAAAGGAAAAATATATTTTTACGATTAGAAATTTTAACAATGCAAAATTTTATACATTTAAATTAATTTCATTTGAAATCTAGGTTGGAGGAGCTACAAAATTTTCAACTTTATTTCTTTTGATAGTTTTGGAATATTAAATATAAAATATAATAAAAGAGAAGAAATTTAAAATATTAATTTGTAGCAGGTGAAGCTGATTTCTGGAAACAGTCGAGTCATATGAAGATTATTATCTTCCTCTGGTGGCAAGGGGCTGCTTCTACCATAATGCTCTTTTCGTGAATGGTGGTGATAGTTGTAAATAATTATCACCACCAAAATTACCTTGCAACCATGCAGGAAATGATGCTATGTGTAAATAAATAAATAATATATATATATATATATATATATATATATATATATATAATATATATATATATATATATATATATATATATATATATATATATATATATATATCTATATATATTAATTATTGAGAGCTCGCTGCAGTCAGAAAATCCACCCCTAGAGCTTCACGGGACCGCGATGTACCCCTCACTATGGTAAATCGTCACCGGGCGGGTTCATCCCTACCCAGTAGGTGGGCCACAAATCCATGCCCCCACAAACCCCGCCATTCTCACTCCTATTAGCACCTTTTTATTCTGGCCTCAAGCCAAACTCGCATTTCTTTCCTTCAGACATTCGTTCACTGACTCAATCCCCTTTTTCTTCGGTCTCCAGCGGTCGGTTCCCACCAGTAGTGGGAGGATTTTGGACCTAAATTTTGGCCTTGATTTACCTGGCCTTGACCTGACCAGCCAATCCTCTTTTACCTGACCTTGACCTTTTTTGGCCTTGACCTTTTTTCGATCAACCCTTTGGTCTTCCATGGGTTAATTTTGGCCTTGACCTTTTTTGGCCTTGACCTTTTTTGGCCTTGACCTTTTTGAAGCCCCTTCGAAGAAGGGGCTTGCCAGACGGAGGCGAAGCCTCCGTCGTACGTATTGCCCCCCTATTTTACCCGACCCTATTCGGCCATGGGTCAATTTCCTTGACCCACGGTGATTTTTGATCTGCCTTTAGGGGCTTAGCCCTTTTGTGATGTCTTAACCTTGTTGTTTCGAATCCGCCGCACCCGCAGGTGCGAACCGTCATCCCGCCGCGTTTTCCGCCCGCCGCGAGCGCCCGCAGGCGCGTTCCCGCCCGCCTGAACCGTTGGTTCGAATCCACCGCCCAAAATAAAAGGTATCTTCATAGCTCGAACGTGGATGTGAGCGTATGTCAACCGGAGTATCCCGGGTTTCCGATCCTTCAAGTACTAATTACCAGAGAACTACACATCCCTAATGGTGACGTGAACCTCTGTATGTCAAGGTTTCATACCTTCATCATACAATAACACCTGAAGTACATGCGCTTAATACACTGCGCTATGAGGACACCTACAGTTTTTTATCTTTATTACCTTTATACATTACACACTCTATGACTTTACAGTCATGTTACGTTTAAAATAGATGTATTCAAAATAAAATTAATAAATGGCAACACAAATAAATAAAAAATAAACAATAAATGGCAACACAGATAAATAAAAATGGTAATGAAAGAGTAATACAAATAAATATTTTATTTTAGCAATATATACATATATTATAATTATACATTGAAATTATATTTTATTTAGCAATATATACATATATTATAATTATACATTACATTATTGAAATTAGCGTTCCATCAAATCCTTGTGATACAGTACGAGCACTACCTAGAACAAGATTCCGCTTATTTGAAGTGTGGCGAAACCTTTTAATGCCATTTATTAAAGTGACATTTCAGTTTATTAGCACGCATTTTCATATCAGGAACCCTCACTTCACGGTAATGGTTACCATTATTTCTACATTGGGGTTGATCGGAGTCATCTAGATTGTGGATATCTTTGTGAAGTGAAGATTCACCATCTTCACTCATCATTTGCGTAACAGCTAATGCTGTTACGTCTGTATCCTTAATCATATTGTAGAAGTGATTATCGTCGTTTAAGACCATCCAATCACGATTCTTGGTCTTCTCAACATCCTTAACCATCTTATCAAAGTTAATCTTCGCCATGCCTTGGAAATTAATTATGTGCTCGGTGTCCTTGTTCAACGTTAAGCCCTTTGCTTTTAATATGTAAGCAAAACTCGAATCATTCTTCTTTATTCGAATGGCGTAGGATTTAGGGCCCGTGCACACGAAACTATCAGCTATATCTCCGGGTCCTATCTCGTCCGTCAGGTTTCCTAAGAATTTTCCAGTATCAGGAATATATTGGTCTTTACGGGCTGTGAAAACACAGCTATCGGTATCACAGTAAAGTACACGTTGACCTAGAGAATCGAGGAGTTTATATAATTCTACCCTAGCATAAGCTGTGGTAAAGGATGCAACAGCTACATTTGTGGCCTTTGCTGTTTTATTAGTGAAGTCAGTATGTGTGACTTCGACTATATGTTTATCACCCGCTACCGTAATGTTTCTAACCTTAAGATCAGCTCTCTTCATTAATTCCCAGACCTGGGCGTAACTCGTACAGACTATGTCTTCATTCTTGGGAATACGTTGAGCTAGTTTTCCCCATAATGAATTGAGGAGTAGTTTAGCTATATAGCGCATTCCAGGATTACTTTTAATATTGTCTGGATCAAGTGTTACGCCCTCGATGTCCTTGAAATCTTGCAGGTATTGAAGGAATTCTTCACAGTCTTTATCGGTTATACCATCTGGCAACCCTGAAGCCTCAGTTTTCCATTTCAAGAATGTTTCAACGTACTCACCGAATATGTCATTTGAAGGAGTAAATTTCCATATTTCATGTATCTTTTTGATCTCATAACCTTTCTTTACAGCTAATTCCAACTCTGGACTACAGTATACTCCTTTTAACATACGTTGATTGTCCGTATGCCTGCATTTGCCTTCATATCCTGATTCGCTGCATGTTCTACAAAGTGAAAATATTAACCGATTGTCATATCGGGCAGGGAGGACAGGAGTGTACAGGTTCTTAGGAGGTAATACCGAAACATACGAGAGGCCGAAATAAGTGGTATTCATTTCTTGGACGAACTTTTCTATGGGTGGAAGGTCCCTACCTACGAGCTTTGTGGGCATACCTGATGGAAAGGGTTTTGTTTTCTGGACATAAGGATACAATGATGTGAAGTCTAGGTACTTCAATTGAACGCCTTCTGTCGGTGGAAAGTAATAGACGAAGGGTTCTGTGCGACCCCCGTACAAGGCTTCCCCTACCTCTAGTTTCGCATTTGCAAGTTCATTTCCAATTGATTGGACGTATCGTCCCAGCTTCTCAGTTCGTGTTTCATCATTGTTGTTTACAATAGTGACCTCACACTCTTGTTTCGTCCATTCGCATTCCCATATTCTAATAACCTCGTAACCTTGCGCCTTGTAATCCGCTTCTTGTCTCATGGTCTTGCTGTACCTATCAAGACTTGATACGCCATAGAGCTTTTCTAATCCTTTCTTACATGCTTGATGCCCATGAAATACACAGCCGTGGAAGAGTAAGACAATCTTCTTCATGGCTGTACCAGTTGGAGGAGGTGGTCGTCTGTTATTCAGTTCTATCGTTTGTTCATTAACGTTGAGTTGCCGGGAAGATAAGAACTCATTAAGGTCAAAGGGCACGTAGTCTTCAGCTGGAATTTCAACGTAGCCGTCGGGCTTTAGATACCTGTTTTTGATTTTAAATTTACGCTCGCCTCCATTCCTTGCATGTTCGATTCGCCGACCCTTATACATCTCCATGAACGTAAGCCATTTCACACCGTCATACGAGTAGTTTGAATCATCAGTACGTCCTATATGAGCCAGTGTATTTTCAGGCATGAAGTGCATTTTATATACCATGCAGCAATGGTAGAACAATCAAGCAGGCAGTCAACTTTATGATCCTTAAGGAAGATACCCCTGAATTTCTCGAAGGATTGACGAAGAATATTAACATCTTGTTCACAATAAGAAATACATTCCTTCATGATATCGTAGTCCTTATTGTTAAATGTTTGATACCAACGCTCAAAATCGGCCTTTTCACTGTCGGACATGCGATCTAGTCTCAAAGGTTTCCTTAGTCGGAATTTTTTAACACTCCTTGTAATTTATATTCTCAAGGGTAAGAAAACGGTAAGGAAAGAATCCTTTAGAAAGCTCACCTGTAATGCCCATGCACTTAGGGAGTTTTTTCAGTGCACAGGGCATAAACATTAACGTGTCCTTAAACTGGATATTGTGATTAGCGGTCATAGTTATTATTTTGGTTCCACGTTTCACAGGGTTGGAAGATATGGAATGGACGGTAGGTCTGGCAAGCAGTTTGCTGTAAACAAACTGATTGTCAAACTTACCGCCATTATGAGCTGCAACTAGTATATTTGACTTCTTGTGTTTTTCAGCAAATCTGAATATATAGTTGAGAAATAGATCGACAGGACACTTCTCATACTCTTCTGTTGCTTCCAGATTCAGCTTGAATATTTCAGTTCGGGCCGTACCGCAAGTCTTACACGGCGATGAATTGTCTAGTTCTTTCTCACCGCAGTCACTGCATACTAGCATGCTCACTAGAATATAAGGCAACATATCTGTTTTTATACGTCCTCCTTCCTCTTCACGACTATTATGATTATAGGTTTCGATGTCATAATAAAACGTGAATGTTGGCTTACGCTTTGCGAAAGCATCATCTGTAGGAACCTTGATTTTCTTCATGAAACATTGGTGATTATCGCCTTCTATTCCATACTTCACGTCGCATACTCCACATTTAATATGCATGCAGTCATGTCGGTGGTCGCCCCCTTTATCAGCTACTATCTCATTATCGCATAATGTACATACGTTAAGGTATTTGCATGTGAGGTCTTTATGCAATTTAAGACATTCCGCATTATAGAAGTCACGATTGCATTTATCACAGTGTAAAAGTGTTGATGTATCGCCCGGCAAAGCTTTACATTTATAAGTTAAGCATTGTCCGCACCTGTATTCAGTGCATTCGTTTTGTAAATGATTAATTAAATGGTCAGTAAAGCTATAACATTGATGACAGAAAACAGTACCTGCGATATTCTTAGGAACTACACTACCTAAAGCTATCTTGATGGAATCTCCTGGAAAAGGATAATAATGGGTTTCTTCGGGATCATATCCTATTACAAAGAGAGGTAGGTCCCTATTCTGCTCGTGTGGTTTAAACATTATCTCGAGCTTACCGTCGTTATCTTTAGCAAAAACAAATATCCCAGTTATCTCAAGTTTCCTCTATCATCGCGAAACTGTAAGTCAACGGCAACGAATTGCGATATTCTGCCTAATGTATCTTATTCTGAGGTAAAATTTTTTATTTTAGGCGCAGCTTGGCCTGGCTTTTTACATGAGTGTGAAGCTTATAGCATGCAGCTATAGCCCTGAACCCACATCCTACACTTGTTTCTTACTTCCCTATTGTTGTTATTTATACTTAGGTGTACTTTATTGACGTGGGGATGTATAAAGTTCACAGAAGAAGGATCAATTGGACCATTACCCTCTGGATTATGACATATCTGCACATCTACAATGAATTCATCCAGCATGGCTTGGTCACCAGACTGAAAGAGTTCTAGAAAACGGTCCGATAAATACTGCGCCAGATTTGGTCGAGATATCATTTCATGAGGAATTCGTATATGGAATTGCCCTCCATTCCTATCCGTAAAAAGGAAACCTGCACGGAGGGTATATTCCCGATATGTCACTATTCTTCTTACCTATTCTATCACGCTGTGTATGACACCTACTAGTACATCATTAATGTCTCGATTTCCATTAAAGATCCGTGCGGTGTCGATACGTACTCTGAAGCGGTGGTTATCGATGATCCCTGAATTACGCGTAGATCCTTCACGTGTTACCTTCAACAATTCTGTCGAGAAAGGTGCAGGGGGTTCATCAACCTCCTCCTCCTCATCGTCATGAAACACCTCTACGCGTGAAGGACCCGCAACAGCCCCGTCATCTACGATCCGTCCTGGATTCCCTTTCTGTTTCTGCTTTTTCTGGAAAAAGAATGAAAATTCATAAACAATTGTGTAACATACTATTATGTAACAATATTTTTCAGTAATATTTTTCAGTAATATATAGAATAATTAGATTGTAACTTACCGAAGATCGCGAAGATGGGATATTCGCTTCAGATAAGGGAACAGGGGTAGCTGCACGTGTATTTGGAGATTCAGCGGATTCACCAGTATTTAAGTCTGATTGTTTTCGTTGAGGTACTCCAGATGATTTCTGTTGAAAGGAGAAAAAGAACGTGTAAGCTAAATGTAGATTGTTATAGGGGTAATATATACGTATTCCAGAATTTGAAATATGCTTACCTTTCCTTGTTTTTCCGTCTCAGCGTTGAGAGGCGTAGAAGGACCTGAGGCGGCCCGGTGTGTTTCGCTTGGATTGGATTTACCATCTACTGTATCACGACCTGTTGACTCGGTATGGTTTTGGGCTTCTACGATACGACGAAGTTTGCGACGTTCAAGTTTCGAGATTAACCTCTTCTTATTAGGACTGCTTCCTGCGTGTAATCTATAGAAGGAAGAAAACATGTATGTAAATATAAAAACAAAAATGTAGATTGTTATAGAACAGCTATAGAGAAAAACAGGAAAATCATGTATTGAAATGTACATACCATTCCTTGATTTCCTTCTCAATGGGTCGGTTTGTAGAAATACATCCCTCAGTAGGCTGAGCAGTGTTCGCTTCTTCCATAACACTGACTGATGCTTCTGATCTGACTCGTTCCTCATTATTCCGTTGAAGCTTACGGCGTTCGAGCTTGGATATCAGCCTTCTCTTAACAGGACTAATTGCATTCCGGCCACCTCCGACTTTATTGACACATTGGCCCTTGACTGTTTCAACATTAGCACACTGTAATGAAATAGTATTATAAGTATATATTTATATA
>JABUQX010032033.1:45000-50090 GCA_015478945.1 Trachelipus rathkii
AGGTGTAAAGTTAAAAATCTTTGTCTCCACGCGTATCAAGGGGTACTTTGCGGTTGAGGAAAGAAGTGATTTTTCAATTTCAAGATGTCTGTTGGGCCGTGAGTTTCACTTTGCGTACATAAATATAGGTCTCCAGCAATTTGAAAATTGGGGATGGGGGAGAACTCGTAGCTCCGCTTTTAGTGCTTACTTTCAATGCAAACTGTGGAGCCGCCCTAGTCAATTTCAACTTAAGTTCCACCCCTGGGAGTAGAAGTCGCTCCTGATTAAGTAGATCCCCCATTAGTCGACCGTAAAACTCGTATGTGTTATTTGGAGATTTCGCAGCCCGGTCAATATGCTTATCTACATCTTTAAAGCTGTAGAACCCACAGGACTGTAGGTGGGATTGTTTCGCATCTTCACTAAAGTTTAAAAGATTGTTGATGTAGCATTTGTACGGGTATAAGGCTGTAGCTGAATTAACAGGTGTTTCATTAAGGAATATTTCCAGCTGACTGAAAGCGGTATACAGGAAGTTACTCTCAGTGTAAACGACATGATCATCAGATGTAGGTAGATCGCTTCCGTCTTCTGATAAAAGTTTCACTTTCAAGTATAAATGGATGTCGCAGGGATCGATGTAAAAGTCCCCTGAACCAGTTACTATAAACTCTAAAGGTGCATCGCTATTGGTAATCGAGTGAGTGGGGTTGACAGATACGTAATTACTATTAAGCACACTAACTTGGGTTGGCAGAACATTAAAAAGATTTAATTCTGATTTACAACAACCATGAGACGCACTGGTTAAGAAATGCATCCTGTCGGGTCAAAAGCTTTCCTAAGAATGACTAGAATATAATACCACACCTCTTATATACTTTCCCTAGATAAGGATATATATATTCTGATGATCCCTCAGTTCCCTTGTAACCTTCAAGCAAGGAAGAAGTGTTATCGAACCTTCGTGCAAAGAACCTTGCTATTTTCATGTGTTCAACATGCTCAGACTTAACCGTTTCATCTCTATACAGGACATTGTACAGTGGGTGGAAAATCTGCCAGACTGTGGAGTTTCAATTGTTTATAAAAGAAGTCCCGATGGCAGTGACTTTTACACGTGTACTAGTTCCCATGCAAACTATAGTAACCAAAGGGTATTTATGAATACAGAAGAACTACTTAATGTATGTTTACAGGCCGAAACATTCATTTCGCACAGCATTAATAAGCCTTCAGGTTTATTCGGAACAAAAGTAGTTATCAGCCAGAGTGTGAAGAGGAAACCTAAACAACTCATTATCGAGTTTTCAATGAAACAAGACATAATCAGAATGGAGGTAAGAGTATGGAGAGCGTATAACTCGTGTACATTTAAACCCACCCGTTTCGGTTTCTTTATTACAGGAATACAGCAGTTGAAGTATATGTCCGAGATTCGCAAGAGGGTGTTATTACAGAGTGTAAGGGGTGAAATGTTGAGTAATCACGTAAATACAGCCCTTTATATTCTGTATGAGGAATACTACACATTTAAGAAAATGCTTACGGATAACTCTGAAGATATTATTGAATACTTCTTGAGTTCCATAGACGTGCATAAATTTATTTCAATGTTTAAAGAACAATGGTGTGATTCTATTTACACTGATGGATCAGAAAATAAACATACCATGATTTCTATACGTGATCTTTTCACATATATATTAGGAGATGGCGTGCATATACTAAGAGAATACCTATTGGAAAACGACCTGAGCGAGTGGCATATTTGTAAAGCTTTCGAAAGAGTAAGTTTGAAATAATCGTAGAACGTACCTTTAGGGTAACGTATAAATATATTTAAAAAGGGCATCTATGCATACTACATCCTTACTGGACTAACAGATGTCAATCATGGAGGACGTGCATAAATTCATGTTCCGTACACCTGCAACGTGCCTTATAGCAGGCCCAACTGGGTGTGGCAAAACATTTGCAATACTAAAATTATTAAGTGAATTAGAGATATTTGAAGAGCATCCTGTGAAAATAATATGGTGTTATAACGTATTTCAAGCAAAGTTTAACGAATATAAAAACCTTATTCATTTTCATGAAGGCATCTATGACGTAAAATCGGTAGAGGATATAAAAGGACATAAGGTTATAATACTGGACGATCTCATGCATAAGGTGAATATTGAGGTAGCAGAAACATTTACAGTTTATTCTCACCATCTAAATATCTCAGTGTTCTTTATTACACAGAACATTTTCCACCAAAGCAAGCATATGCGTAGTATCTCACTGAATACCCAGTACTTGATTCTTTTCGGCCAGAGACGAGACATGAGTCAGATTAACGTGCTAGCCAGTCAAATGTTTCCCCTTCAAAGTTCTTAAAAGTATATAAAGAGGTTACTTCGATTCCCCACGGTTATTTGATGTGTGAACTTCACCCTAAAAACACGTACAGAGTGTTACTCCGCACCAACATTCTACCTTCCGAAATCGAAACTGTTTATATTCCTGAGTAATGTTGATAAAGAAATATTTACCGTTGATGAAAAATTATAAGAAACTAAGTAAAAAAGAAAAAGAGAAATTACTAAAAAACACTACCTTTGTAAACTGTATCTGTGAGATCTGTTTAATATGGTAAAACAGGTCATACCCTTGAAAACTAGTCAGAAGGCGAAGTTACGTCGTCACAGCAACATCATTCGTAAACTTGTCCGTAAAATCAAGAAGAAGAATTTAAAGAATAAAAAGAAACTGTTACAGCAAGGCGGAGGAGTTTTCCTTCCATTACTCTTCTCAGTAGTTGGTCCTTTGCTGTCTAAACTGTTAGCAGGGAATCACACGTAAGAATGAAGAAGGCTGTAGTAATACCGTTCGACCAATATACAAAGTTACAGGATAATTCTCTGGCTATTCCTCAACCTCTTCCCGAAACACTTCTTGATCCCCGAATTGAACAGATACGTAATATTGAAAAGGAATTAGCAGATATATTAACTTCAAAAGTTAATATAGACGAGAAAAGGATGAAATATCAGGAAATATTACAAAAATTATTAGAAGTCAAAGACAAGTATACAGGAATGCATCCTATTTCAAATGAAGTTTCACAACGTGACTATGAAAGAAAGGATTTTAAAAAGGTTTTAGAAAACAGCTTACCTCCTACATTGAAAAATAAAGGTAACGCATTATATGATACTTTAAAAGATCAGTTAAATTGGAACGAATTAGGGCAGATTGTAGTTAATGATCAACCCCTTCAAGGATCAAATATAGTAGACCTGGTCTCAGACTTAGTTCGAGACTGGAAAAAGAAGCCTATACCAGGATGGGACGTCATTAAACGCGAGTTACAGGGTATTAATTTCCCTAGGAGTTTAATTCATAATAAGCAACAGGACTGGGATATTCATTATCAACCATCGGTATCCGAACCTGTAGGCCCTAATGAACGACCTTACAAAGGAATATTACATCGTAAGAGCAAAACAATAAGTAGTCCTAGAGCAATAAGAAAAAAACGAAATGAATTAGCGCGTAACTGGTTAAGAATGTAATATACATTACGTCATTTGAATACAAAGATACAGCTGAATAACTCTCATCATAAAATATTCAGAAACCACGTCGGACAGGAATATACAAGAATACACAGGAACATTCTTGTATGTACAAGAACTACGTTATCTCCATTAGGCCTAAAAGTGTAACTCCGCCTCTTATGTTTCACCATCATAACTCTTAAGCCTAATCAGATGATTGGCTGAGGGAACGTAAGCCAGCAAACGGGGCGGAGCTAGATAAGCTCCGCCCACCTCTTATTCATGTATATAAGACACAGCGCACTCTAAATCACCATATATTTGTATTCCTACCTTCCAATGGTTAGTAGTTGTGTTACGACCGAAATGGCCTGCTTAGTTAGAAATATCACGATCAGTGAGCTAACGTCTTGGTCTGTGGTGCATCAGCATTGCGCTGTTATCTTACGTTTTAGAAGAAGACCATCAGGGGACCGCTACATTACATGCTTATCCCCTCAACCTACTTATAATAAGCCTTTATTCATCTCTGTAGAAAGTCTCGCCATCATCATGGAAGCTGTTTCGGATTGGATATCCAAAGACTATATGAACTTCAGCGTGGTAAATGAATGGGGGATATCTGTATCACAAGGAGGCCATGAAGATCACAAGCGGTTAACCCTGATTTTTTCCTTACACGAAAACGTTCCACGCGTACATATAGGGTGTTGGTTGCGCCGTAATGCTTCATCTGTTTTCTCACCAAGTGCGCACACAATTACAATAAGTGGTAAAGAATCCATCGAGCTGTTCCTAAAGATGAATGATGAATTCCTACATAGATTAGAAGATACGAATACACTGGAGGACCTCATAAACACCGCATATCGATTGGTTTATAATATCTACAGTGATAGTTTTTTATTTAACTCTAACAACGTCGCTAAGATGATAGAGGTCGTAGACCTTAATCGTTTTACTCCTGTTTGGAATCAGGAAATGAGTGGCGAAAGATGTAAAAATCATACTCTGAAGATTTCAGCGGCTGAAATGTACACATTCATTACAGGAGAGGGAAGGGTAGGATTAGAATCCTACGTAGAAGCAACGCAGGCAATTCTAGATGCATTAAAGTAATATATTCAAATAACCCTAATTATTATTATTACTGTAAATATTATTGCTTCAGTGTAAATATTATTGCATCAGTGTAAATAAAATGTTTTTATATTTTTATATTTTTTTATTATATATATATATATATATATATATATATATATATATATATATATATATATATATATATATATATATATATATATATATATATATATATATATATATATATATATATATAGAGAGAGAGATATATATATATATATATATATATATATATATATATATATATATATATGATATATATATATATATATATATATATATATATATAGAGCAAAGAGTATATATATATATATATATATATATATATATTATTTTTTATTTTATTTTATTTTATTTAATTTTATTATTTTATTTTTATTAATTTTATTATTTTATTTTTATTATTTTATTTATTAT